>CM041809.1:1455763-1523263 GCA_023376895.1 Aspiorhynchus laticeps
TGTGTCTGGTGATGTTGTTCTGGACCTCCATGTCAACAGTGCTGCTCATAATCATAATGATTGTCCATCTGAATGATCTCAAACGTCAATTCTGAAAAATATTTGGACATTAACAGTAAATAACAGAAGTTGTCCCAGGAGGACTAAAAATCTGTACTATCAACAATCATAATACAACACTTTATAAGTGTTTTGACATAGTAACCCCCCCCCCCAGCTTCTCTAAAGGAGAGGTCGTGATTTCTAACATGGTAAATTAGGGTAATTCTGATTTCATCTGAAATTTGTCTGTACCTTCTACTTCTCCTTCCACCCTGCTGTCCATGTCTTCTTATAGTTTCTCCTCATGCTCTTTCCACTACACCAGTGCCCTCCTCTCTACTCATCTCTTCTGCCTCTCCTTCTCCTCTCCTCTTTTCTCACATCTTCCTCTCTACTCATCTCTTCTGCCTCTCCTTCTCCTCTCCTCTTTTCTCACATCTTCCTCTCTGTCCATGTCTTCTTATAGTTTCTCCTCATGCTCTTTCCACTACACCAGTGCCCTCCTCTCTACTCATCTCTTCTGCCTCTCCTTCTCCTCTCCTCTTTTCTCACATCTTCCTCTCTACTCATCTCTTCTGCCTCTCCTTCTCCTCTCCTCTTTTCTCACATCTTCCTCTCTGTCCATGTCTTCTTATAGTTTCTCCTCATGCTCTTTCCACTACACCAGTGCCCTCCTCTCTACTCATCTCTTCTGCCTCTCCTTCTCCTCTCCTCTTTTCTCACATCTTCCTCTCTACTCATCTCTTCTGCCTCTCCTTCTCCTCTCCTCTTTTCTCACATCTTCCTCTCTGTCCATGTCTTCTTATAGTTTCTCCTCATGCTCTTTCCACTACACCAGTGCCCTCCTCTCTACTCATCTCTTCTCCCTCTCCTTCTCCTCTCCTCTTTTCTCACATCTTCCTCTCTACTCATCTCTTCTCCCTCTCCTTCTCCTCTCCTCTTTTCTCACATCTTCCTCTCTACTCATCTCTTCTCCCTCTCCTTCTCCTCTCCTCTTTTCTCACATCTTCCTCTCTGCTCATCTCTTCTCCCTCTCCTTCTCCTCTCCTCTTTTCTCACATCTTTCTCTCTACTCATCTCTTCTCCCTCTCCTTCTCCTCTCCTCTTTTCTCACATCTTCCTCTCTGCTCATCTCTTTCTACCTGTTCCTCTCTTCATCTTCTCTCTCATTACACCCCTTTCTCTGCCAACTCCACCACCTTATAGACTTGCACCTCTTCCCCCACGCTTTTATTTTTATTTATATTATTATTATTATTTGCATATTCGTTCTTGCTCTTTATATACTTTCCCTTTTATTATTACTCTAAAGCAATTGTGATAAATGTGTAAATGATTAGGAAAACTCAATTTTCTGTGTTGAGTGTATGATTAACCGAATAGTTATCAGTTTAGGGCCAATCGAAAATATACCATGTTCATTTGATAGAATGACAAATTACAGAGTTTTGTTTGTTGTGTTACATAAATGTTTGTGATTTGTGTAAAACCTTTTTTCTTCAGATATTTTAAAGTATTGGTTGGTTGTATTAACTATTGTGAAAACATCTGAGAGTTTTGTGCACAGTGTGTTGAGAAAATGATTTGCATGATTTGTGATTTGTATGAAATGAATGAAAACCTACAATCTGTTTAGGACAATTACAAAGTGTTTAGCTCACTGTTTTGAGAACAGTGGCCTGAGTTTGGAGAAATGTGTCAAATCAATTGAGAAAAACTGTAAAACATTCGTTAATAAAACATGAACGAAACACCACACCACCACACGCTGAAGCCAATATAAAGCAGAAATGCAAGGTAAAACTGTGGTAATACTAATAGAAATAAAGTGTAGATAGATAGGCTAATTTGTACAGAACTACATTTACATCTGTAAAATATTACAGCTGGATTCTCAAATGACTGAATGACTAACATATATGAATTTCTTAAATAACATTAATGTCATAATTTTTTGAAGAAAAGCTGCTTAAAACGCAATATTTTTAATTTATCAGGTCAGATGCTGGTATATTACTGACATTGGTTATGCTGGATATTAGCTCGTCTTGACCAGTAGCCCTTATGAAAATTAACCATGGTTTTACTGCAAATAAAACCCAAAAAACACGGTTCAACAATGGTAACCACAAATTAACCATAGTTTATGGTATTTGTAGTAAAACTGTGGTAATACCAATGGCAATATGCCAAAAAAACAACAACAAAAAACATGGTTACTACACGTTTACTATAATAAAACCATGCTTAATTTTTGTAAGAGAGAGCAATGTATGACTGACCGACCAAAACCAGCATGACTGTTCTCAAAACATACCTATACCTATATAACTTATAACCAGCAACAACAACTGGCTGTTCATCATGAAGGAACACAAAGCTTATATGTGACCCTGGACCACAAAACCAGTCATAAAGGTCAATTTTTCGAAATTGAGATGTATGCATCATCTGAAAGCTGAATAAATAATGCATCATCTGAAAGCTGAATAAATATTTGGCTGAGATACAACTATTTAAAAATCTGGAATCTGAGGGTGCAAAAAAATCTAAATATTGAGAAAATCTCCTTTAAAGTTGTTCAAATGAAGTTCTTAGCAATGCATATTACTAATTAAAAATTAAGTTTTGATACATTTACGGTAAGATATTCACAAAATATCTTCATGGAACATGATCTTTAATTAATATCCTAATGATTTTTGGCATAAAAGAAAAATGCATAATTTTGACCCATACAATGTATTGTTGGCTATTGCTACAAATATACCTGTGTTACTTATGACTGCTTTTGTGCTGCAGGCTCACATATGGCAGTCCATTTTTATTGCTGGATCTCTACCTTTGACACGTGCCATTAGTGTATTGAGGATAGTGTGGAGAAGGGGGCGTGGTAGAGCGGAGTCTGCAGCGGGAGAACGAGTGCGGAGACGAGCGGTGATAAGGAGGCCAAGTGAATGATTACTAACACCTGTCTTTCATTCCAGTGATTGGCTGGGAGACGGATATAGCAGCCCGCTCACCTGTGAAGAGGGGGCAGTATGTGGAACACGAGAGGCTGGGCTGAGTGACTGTGCATGGCAGGGAGCCTCACAGGAGTTTGTGTTGGACTTTATTTTCTATTTAAAAAGCCTAATAAAAGCCTTGTTCCTTCAGATCCCTGACTTCCTTGTCATACTTCACCACGAGCCGGGCTACATTGGTGCCGAAACCCGGGACAAGGAAGTCATCACGCCAGGATGCAGCAGCCAGCTGGATCAACACCACTTGCGGAGCTGGTAAAATCCCTTGCCGGTCTCCACCACTCGCAACATGAGGCACTGATGGAGCTCCGAAGGGAACAAGAGGAGCGGTTCCACCTGTTGGTCCAAGCCCAGGAGGAAGACCGACGGGCCATCCGGAGCTTGCTGGGCCAGGAGGTCCGGCCAGCCGCAGCCCCTCCTATCACCCATGTCCCGCTGGTGAAGATGGGTCCACAGGATGACCCAGAGGCGTTCGTGGACCTCTTCGAAAAGACAGCGGAGGCGTGTGGGTGGGATCGCGCTCAGTGGCCGGTGCGCTTGATCCCGCTGCTGTCCGGCGAGGCGCAGGTGGCAGCCCAACAGCTGCCTGTAGAGAACCTCCTGGCCTATGCCGATCTGAAACGGGCCATTCTCCAGCGTGTCGGGCGCTCCCCTGAGCAGCATCGACAGCGCTTTCGCTCGGTGGATCTGGGGGACAGCGGCCGGCCGTTCATATTGGCTCAACAGCTCCGAGACGCCTGCCGCAGGTGGCTGATGGCCGAGGCACGGGACGTCGGGGCTGTGGTCGATCTGGTGGTGCTGGAGCAGTTTGTGGCACGGCTGCCCAGTGGGACGGCTGAGTGGGCTCAGTGCCACCGTCCAGCGTCGCTGGATCAGGCCATCCAGCTGGCTGAGGATCATCTGGTGGCGTGCCCGGGGGTCGGCGAGCCCCCCTCTAACCTGTCTCTCTCTCTCTCCAAACCTTCTCCCTCTCTTTCCCGACCTATTCCTGCACCTAGGTCACGGGGCAATCTACCCCCGCGAGCCCCTCAGCGCGGAACAGTGGTCCTGGGGAACAGACCGGGGTCACGAGGGGGCATGGCGGAGAACGCCGGTGCCGTTGCACCAACTCCACCTTCTCTCTCTCTCCGCCAATCTCTTGGCCCTCCTTCCGCCGCTGGGGTGGGGGGAAAGCCTGGGCCAGCCTGCTGGAGGTGCGGGGATCCGGGGCATTTCCAGGATCGGTGTCCCGTAATGGAAGTGGGCATGATGATCCGGGTCCCCGACTCCCCGGTGGCTGCCCCTGATCAAGCCGGGCAGTACCAGATACCTGTGAGTGTTAAGGGGGGTACATATCGGGCTTTGGTGGATTCGGGCTGTAACCAAACCTCTATTCATCAAAGCCTGGTGCAGCAAGGGGCATTGGATATGAGCCGCAAGGTTAAAGTAAGGTGTGTGCACGGGGATGTGGTCGGCTACCCGCTAGTGCCTGTAGGTATTCAATTCCGAGGGAAAAAGCATAGTATTAAGGTGGCGGTTAATCCCCACCTTAGGCATCCGCTGATCTTGGGGACCGATTGGCCAGCATTTTTACAATTACTGGGGGTTTTGTGTGCGGATGTCTCTTGGGGGACAGGACTAGGGAGGGGAGAGGTGGTGGCTCAGGCAGGATTTGCTGTTCCGGGACCTCTTCCGTCTGACTCAGAGGAAACGAGAGTGAGGGCGGAGGTTTTGCCGCCGGAACGAGATGACTTTCCTCTGGAGCAGTCTCGGGATGAGACGCTTAAAAATGCGTATGACCGAGTCCGCACCATTGACGGACAGCTTCTCCATCCTGACCAGCCACTCTCCTATCCCTATTTTTCCATTATAAAAGATAGATTGTATCGGGTGACCCAAGATACCCAGACAAAAGAAGATACAACCCAGTTGGTAGTGCCAAAAAGCCGCCGGGAAATGCTTTTCCAGGCGGCTCACTGTAGTCCCATGGCAGGCCATTTGGGGGAGGCAAAAACACGTGAACGTCTCATGGCCCGATTCTTTTGGCCGGGCATTCATGAGCATGTCCGCCGGTGGTGTGCGGCATGTCGTGAATGTCAGCTGGTTAACCCGCCGGCCATTTCAAAAGCGCCATTGCGTCCATTGCCATTAGTGGAGGCCCCCTTTGAGAGAATTGGTATGGACCTCATCGGGCCATTAGAACGTTCAGCACGCGGCCATCGTTTTGCATTAGTTCTCGTGGATTATGCAACACGATATCCAGAAGCAGTGCCGTTGCGCACCATTTCGGCAAAGAGTGTGGCGGACGCACTGTTTCGCATTATCTCCCGGGTGGGAATCCCCAAGGAGATTCTCACCGATCAGGGCACGGCATTTATGTCACGCACGATAAGCGAATTATACGAGCTGCTGGGCATTAAATCGATCCGCACCAGCGTCTATCACCCACAAACGGATGGCTTGGTGGAACGATTTAATCGCACTTTAAAATCCATGGTTCGTAAATTCGTAAAAGAAGACGCCAAAAATTGGGATAAGTGGCTCGAGCCCCTGTTGTTCGCAGTGCGGGAGGTCCCACAAGCCTCCACTGGGTTTTCCCCATTCGAGCTTCTCTATGGGCGTCAACCCCGTGGGGTGCTTGACGTAATTAGAGAGGCTTGGGAGGAGGGGCCGTCAAACAGCCGAAGCGAAATTCAGTATGTCATGGACCTCCGGGCAAAACTCCACACTTTGGGGCGGCTCTCTATGGAGAATTTGCTCCAGGCTCAGGACAAACAAAGTCGGCTGTACAACAGGGGTACGCGAGAGCGTCAATTTACACCGGGAGATAAAGTACTTGTGTTACTTCCAACATCCAGTTCCAAATTACTCGCAAAGTGGCAAGGACCGTTTGTGGTTACACGGAGAATAGGGGATCTCGATTATGAGGTTAAACGAACGGACAGGGGTGATTCACATCAAATTTACCATCTCAACCTGTTGAAACGCTGGCAGGAGGAGACTTCGGTGGAGCTAGCAGTGGCCGTTTCGGCAGAGGAGGATCTCGGGCCAGAAGCAGCAATCAAAGTCAATCCGCTTGCTCTGGTCCCCGGGGGAGATCATCTCTCGCCGCAGCAGCTCGCTGATGTAGCCAAGTTGCAGACAGATTTTGCGGATGTGTTTTCACCCCTGCCCGGTCGCACGGACCTCATACAGCACCATATCAATCAATCAACTTTTATTCCAGACACAGAGGTCCATATAGACAACACAGTACAGACATGTACATAAATATAAAACAATACAAAACATTTAAGAATGAAGCAGATAAGGCATCATTAAAACATTAAAACACATACAGGCATCGGGTCCAATGTTTCCAAAAGCAAGATGTATACCTTGTATCACTCTTAGAAACATCAGCTATGGACATAATGATCATATTCTTAGACCCTATCAGCCTGCACATGAATCCATACATAAAATTTCTTAAGACAGCGTTAAAAGTGGGCACATTGTTAGACACAAACATTTCACTGGCACTACTCCACCTGGGAACTTTAAGCACAATTCTCATAGCATCATTATAAGCCACTTTAAGTTTTTTCATTTTCGACTCACTATAATTACACCACAGGTGGGCAGTATACAGTGGAGTGCAATAGGTTTTGAAGAGTGAGATTTTAACATCAGGAGTGCACATGTGGAATTTGCGTGCCAGCATATTTGCCTGCCCATACAATTTTCCACACTGCCGCTGCACATCATCATCATCACAGAGGTCATCTCTTATCACATGTCCCAGATACTTAACTTTCTTTACAACCTCTAGTGGTTCACCTGCCACTGAAAAAGAAGGATAGACACACTTCATATCCTCCCTGGTTCTAGCAATCAGTACCACACTCTTCTTTGAGTTAAATTTTATATCAAACATTAGTCCATATTGAGAACATATTCTAAGAAGTTGTTGCAGGCCAGAACTAGAGGGAGACAGTACCACCAAATCATCAGCATAAAGCATATGATTAATGAGACTATCCCCCACCAAGCAGCCAGTTCTACAGCCCTTTAGCTCCCTTGATAAATCATCCATGTACAGATTGAATAGCAGCGGAGACAGAATTCCACCCTGCCGCACTCCATTGGAGACATAGAAGGGTGTTGACAAACTCATCCCCCACCTGACCTGCATAGTTTGGTGAGAATACCAGAACTGCAGTATCCTAATTATGTAAGAAGGGACACCACGCTCATGTAGTTTACCAAACAGTTTCCCATGATTGATACGATCAAAAGCCTTTGACGCATCCAGGAAACACATGAAGACTGTACTATTGCGTGATCTGTACCTATGGACAATTTCTTTAAGTGCATAAATACACAGATCAGTTCCATGCTTGTTCTTAAAACCAAACTGATTATCTGTTGACGCTATGTATTCTGCAAGCCTATCCATAAGGATCCCTTCTAATACCTTGGATAGTATACTTGCAAGTGCAATAGGTCTATAGTTATCTATACTAGTTAATTTACCAGTCTTATTTTTAACTACAGGTACCAGCAAGACAGATAGCATGGATCCAGGAAGTATGCCATGCTTAATTAACCCAGAAAAGCATAGAGCAAGTAAAACTGAAATACTTTGACTAGCGTATTTCAGATGTTCAGCTGTTATTCTATCCCGCCCACAGGCTTTATTCATTTTAAGTTTGTCAATAGCATAACACACTTCCTCCGGCCCAATGACTACACCATCACTATGAGTTATCTCTCCCATGTTAAACACATCACTCTTCACACAGTTAAAAATGTTCTCATAGTGTCTCCTCCATAGCTCTGCAATGTTTTCAGGTTCAGTAATGCCATCAATACTAGAAGGCAGTGTCATTTTACTGTTGTTAACCACTTTCACCTCCTTCCAGAACCCATAAACATTATTAGTTTGTAACTTTCTCGCCATAGAATTCGCCCTCATAGTCTGCTCATTTCTTTTTATAAAACGCACAGCATATTTAAATCTAGCATTAGACCGTACCTTGTGCTCACAGACTGGGCCATACCTAGGTTTATCGAAACGATCCCTGGGGAAGTGGCCCGTAGCCGCCCCTATCGGTTACCTGAACACAAGAAAAAAGTGGTTCAGGAGGAATTAAAGGCCATGCTAGAGTTGGGTGTAATAGAAGAATCACATAGTGACTGGGCGAGCCCGATTGTTTTAGTTCCTAAGACGGACGGCTCAGTCCGTTTCTGTGTCGATTATAGAAGGGTGAATGCTGTGTCAAAATTTGACGCTTATCCAATGCCCCGAGTTGACGAGCTGCTTGATCGGTTAGGTTCGGCTCGCTTTTACTCGACACTGGATTTAACAAAAGGGTATTGGCAGATCCCCTTATCGCCTTTATCCAAAGAGAAAACAGCCTTCACTACGCCGTTTGGATTACACCAATTTGTTACCCTTCCGTTCGGGCTATTCGGGGCTCCCGCTACCTTTCAGCGTCTCATGGACCGAATCCTCCGGCCCCATTCTGCGTATGCCGCTGCCTACCTGGACGATATCATTATCTATAGTAATGACTGGCAGCGGCATCTCGAGCATGTGCGCGCTGTCCTGAGATCGCTGGGGGTTGCGGGACTCACGGCGAACCCACGGAAGTGTGCGATTGGGCGGGTGGAGGTACGGTATCTGGGCTTCCACTTGGGGCATGGGCAGGTGCGTCCCCAAATTGACAAGACTGCTGCGATTGCGGCCTGCCCAGGTCCCAAGACCAAAAAGGAGGTGAGACAGTTCCTGGGGCTGGCGGGATATTACAGGAGGTTTATCCCCAATTATTCGGAGCTCACCAGCCCGCTGACTGATCTCACTAAAAAGGAAGCACCAGATCCGGTCCAGTGGACGGAGCCGTGCCAACAGGCTCTGACCAAGGTGAAGGCTGCCCTGTGCGGCGGGCCGCTCTTACACTCTCCTAACTTTGATCTCCCTTTCCTGTTGCAGACTGACGCATCGGACAGGGGACTGGGGGCGGTCCTGTCCCAGGTGGTCGGAGGAGAGGAGCGGCCGGTGCTGTATCTTAGTAGAAAACTCTCAAACAGAGAGACTAGATACAGCACCATTGAAAAGGAGTGTTTAGCCATTCGTTGGGCCGTCCTCACCCTCCGTTATTACCTCCTGGGACGGGAGTTCACCCTTTGTTCGGACCACGCGCCCCTCCAGTGGCTCCACCGCATGAAGGATACCAACGCGCGGATCACCCGTTGGTATCTAGCTTTACAGCCTTTTAAGTTCAAGGTGGTCCACAGGCCGGGGGCGCAGATGGCGGTAGCCGACTTCCTCTCCAGGAATGGGGGGGGGGGGGGGGCTGCAGGCCGGACAGCTCCCCGGCCTGAGTCGGGCGGTGGGGGTATGTGGAGAAGGGGGCGTGGTAGAGCGGAGTCTGCAGCGGGAGAACGAGTGCGGAGACGAGCGGTGATAAGGAGGCCAAGTGAATGATTACTAACACCTGTCTTTCATTCCAGTGATTGGCTGGGAGACGGATATAGCAGCCCGCTCACCTGTGAAGAGGGGGCAGTATGTGGAACACGAGAGGCTGGGCTGAGTGACTGTGCATGGCAGGGAGCCTCACAGGAGTTTGTGTTGGACTTTATTTTCTATTTAAAAAGCCTAATAAAAGCCTTGTTCCTTCAGATCCCTGACTTCCTTGTCATACTTCACCACGAGCCGGGCTACAGATAGTATTTATCATTCAGTAAAATCTGTTGTTAACAGGTGCTGCATAATTGTAATTTTAGTATGGCAGTGGATGTGCTTGACAGCTTGACCAACTGATAGAGAAGATGTGCTGCCATCTTCTGGTTCTTTGCTGCTAATTTCTGAAAGAAACAGTTTAGTAAACACATGTGTATAAACATAGTTTGTAATGACCTCAAGTGAGCAAAAAGTGGATTTTTGACTTACCAAATATGAACATTGTTTTTGTTGTGTGTGGGTGAGTGTGTTTATGTTATAACTGTGATTTTTGTTGAGATCGCATGCGGATAAGTAGAGGTAAATAATCTTATCAAAATAATCTGGAAAAATCACAAGAGGCTGATACATAAGTATGTCTGGAATTGGTTTATGTTTGTTAAACCCGTTTTACCTCATTTGTAAGGAATTTTTGATTGAATCTTTAAAGCACATTACAATTAGAACAGTTTCCATGTGGTTTTTATTACGTTTTATTATTTGGTTTCAATATAACGCCAAAGTCGCAATTTTCCTTAGTTTATACTGAAAAAGATTCAAGTTGCTTTTGAAACAAGACAATTTTTCAGTTTGTTAATATGCATGGGTATACAAATTTTAATCTGCACAAAGGAAACTAGTTCACAAAGAACCCAACACATATATTCAAGTTCAGAACAAGCCTAATCTGAACATCACTTTGAGAGCATTGAATGCATTCTCCTCCACCAAGTGTGCTTAAGAGAATGCATGCTTTGGGTTAGAAATAATACAGAAAAAAGAGAAGGAATAGAAAAAGGTACTTTCTAAAAATTACCTTAAATATCTACACAGATTATGACAGCATCTTCAAAACATGTCATCCTTCTAAATAATTAATTTGCAATATCATTTGGCTTTCATACCAGGCCTAGAAGAACAACTTATTTTGGGGCAGAAAAATGCTTATTGAGCATGCCCTTCGCTGCGTCGAGGGTGGCATCCGCGGGCACTGGAATATGAGGGGCGATGCCAGCACCCTCCCAGGAAGGGCCCTGAGCAGTGTCCGAATGGCTGATTGGAATAGACAGAAAGATGTCGCTTTCGCCAACACTGAAGGTCTCTGGGGGGTGACAACCTCCATGGGTTGTCTCACCGATAATCATCGCACGTCCCAGCCTCTTCATGATAAAAACAAACTCCTCAGCGGCACCAGCGGTCGCACCACTGGTGAGGACTATCACACTCTTTTTGCTGCCGTATCTCCTGCCTATAAAGAGTAGAAATGCACTGTTAGTTTTGTATGCAGTGGTGGCCAAACACTGGTATTTTCACCAGAAAAAATGGTCAGTTATTTGTATCTTTTGCTGCCGTGTGTCAGTAGGAAATATCTTTCTAAACATTAATTTTGCCATTAATTGTAATAATCCAGTGATATTTTTGTCTGATCTGATCTGATCATCATCAGTCTGTCTGGAGTCACATGAAGAAACAGAACAAACTGAGACAGACTAAATCCAGAAGAACTGTGTCTCAAGACGCTTCAAGAAACCTCCTGCAAAGCTCATGAGAAACTCTGCTCACACACACACACACACACACACACACACACACACACACACACACACACACACACACACACACACACACACTCACAAACACACACTCACACACACTCACACACACACACACACACACACACACACACACACAGATCCAGAAGAACTGTGTCTCAAGACGCTTCAAGAAACCTCCTGCAAAGCTCCTGAGAAACTCTGCTCACACACACACTCACACACACACACACACACACACACACACACACACACACACACACACACACACACAGATCCAGAAGAACTGTGTCTCAAGACGCTTCAAGAAACCTCCTGCAAAGCTCCTGAGAAACTCTGCTCAAGTGCACCGAGGACAAAACCTGCTTTAAACACAAAGATGCTCACAACAAATGTTGATTTAATTGAGTTAATAGAAGCTAATTGATCAAGAAAATCTATTTATGACATTATTTTTGACAGCATGTTTACACAAGTGCCTAAAACTTTTAACAGCACTGCTTTGCAGGTACACTGTAAAAAGTGATAAGTTGACTTAACTTAAAAAAATTGAGGAAACCCGTTGCCTTAAAATTATTAAGTAAATAATAATAAAAAAAAGTTAAGTGACAATTGACAATTCACTTAACTTATACTTTTTTTATTATTAATTACTTAATAATTTTAAGGCAACGGGTTTCCTCAATTTTTTTAAGTTAAGTCAACTTAGCACTTTTTACAGTGATAAGAAGCCTATTTATGAAATATTGTGTGTCATCAAGCAGCACGCAGACTCAAGCAGAGTAAAACAAGCAAAGTTTCACAAAAGTGAAATATTTCATTGTGTTTGGGGCAAATATCTGCACTTCTTGAATGCTGAATTTGGGGGCTGTAGCTATAAATAAAAAAATAAATAAATTGTTGTTTCAGCTTAAAATAATTTGTTACCCAGCCGACTTAAATTTTTAGTTTAGTCAACTCAAATATTGCAGTTGTCCCTTAAATTAACATTGAGTATCTTAAAATTTCAAGTTGACTAAACAAAAAATTTTAAGTCAGCGGGGTAACAAATTATTTTAAGTTGAAGCAACTTTTTGAAAAAGTTTTTTTTTTACAGTGATAGGTTTCTTGAAGCGTCTTGAGACACAGTTCTTCTGGATCTGTGTGTGAGTGTGTGTGTGTGTGTGTGTGTGTGTGTGTGTGTGTGTGTGAGTGTGTGTTTGTGTGTGTGCTTGAGCAGAGTTTCTCAGGAGCTTTGCAGGAGGTTTCTTGAAGCGTCTTGAGACACAGTTCTTCTGGATTTAGTCTGTCTCAGTTTGTTCTGTTTCTTCATGTGACTCCAGACAGACTGATGATGATCAGATCAGACAAAAATATCACTGGATTATTACAATTAATGGCTAAATGAATGTTTGGAAATGTAATCTGATATTCCCTACTGACACACTACAGCAAAAGATAGAAATAACTGACTTAAAACCATTTTTAGCTGCTGGAAATACTAGTGTTTTAATCATTCTGGCCACCAAATATATGACATACTG
Source organism: Aspiorhynchus laticeps (assembly GCA_023376895.1). Taxonomy (NCBI): domain Eukaryota; kingdom Metazoa; phylum Chordata; class Actinopteri; order Cypriniformes; family Cyprinidae; genus Aspiorhynchus; species Aspiorhynchus laticeps. Next base: position 1,468,587 of record CM041809.1, read on the forward strand.
TATAGAACACTGCACTTTTTGGGTATAGATCAAACAATCTAAAGTAAAATGATAAACATGTTAGGTGACAAAAATATGAAAACCTGTAAGTTGTGTAAGGGTCAGAAGATCTCTTGTGGTATTGGAGGGTCTGTCGTACACGTGGTCGAGCACAATCTGCTTATCACCGTCAAAGAAGTACGAGCAAAAGCCAGCAATGGAGGAGGTGGACCCACCAACATTGTTCCTTATAATATAGACGTCATATCACATTACAGACTAAAACTGCTGGGATTTGTACATATTAGAGCGACAAACATATCCAATAGAATAATCACCTCAAATCAACGATCAGCGCGTCAGTGTCAACCACTTTATTCCAGACGTGCTCCGCAATGATCTTAGCAACATGTTCAAAATCTCCAAACATGTCGAAGCGAAGGTAACCAATGTTGTTTTCAAATACATCAGTGTGGAATGAAACTTTGATGAGCTCGATGAACATCTCAGGTGTGGGATTCTGGAATTTAAAGAACAGTTTCATTCATAATTTTGTCTCAACAATTAATGTATCGTTATATCTACGATTTTGTGTCAAAGACTTACCTTTGGAGGAAGTGCAGGGATATGTCTGGTGGCCTTCAGACACTTGTCTCCTGACAGTTTTAGGAGGTCAGCAGACAGCTTTGCTTCCAGTTCGTCCTTCGTGGAGATCAGGTCGTATTCCCCACTAGCCACAACAGCTCCCAGCTTCTCAGCAACATCGTCCCCGATGCTCGGAAATGCATAGTTATCTGCAACCAGTGTGGATGCCGCTTGAACCAACTCTGGGATTTCAGTACGGAATTTAATGATCGCAATTGCAGCCTCAAGGGCATCTTCTGCAGCAACTTCAACATCTGGTGCCACTCCATTGACCTCCCAGCTCTTGCCAGTGATGGGGTTAATAGACTTAGCAACTGGCACAGTCACATAGAAGTCAGTGTCACCCACCTTGATTTTGTTGATTTTTATACTTCCCCCAGCTGTGTTCTCTCCAACGATGGTGGCCCTTTTAAGGTTTTTAAGGCAATATGCAACATCTTCTGCAATCCCGAGAGTATTCTTGCTTGTCAGAATGATCAAAGGTTTGGAGGTGCCATATCTCTTTCCCAAAAGGGTCGGCATGGACCACAGCTCTATGGTTACATCGGAGGTGCGATCATACACAGAATCAATGTGGATAAGAGGCTCAGATTCGGTGTAGTAAGACACAATGTATGGGATACCAGACAGCTCACCAGTGACTGCACTGCGGAAGTCAAGAATCATGGCAGATGTTGGGAGGATTTTGTCCCAGATGTACTCCAGCAAAACAGGCCCAACTTTCTGAGCCATCTCCTCTCCAATGATGTGTTGGATCTTCAAGTAGCCAATGTCTCCATCCAGGATCTCAACTTTGACCGTGCCTTTGATCATTTCGGCCACCTGCTCCGGTGGGATGTCAGGCATGGCTGGGGGTAATACAGGTACGAAACCTGGCTCGTATGTGACTTGCACTCTGGAATCAAAAAGAGTTTGTTTAACCCCATCAGTCAGAACAGTGGCGAGGGAGGCAGGATCTGAAATGCCGAGGATCTCCGTGTTACTGCTTGCAGTGTCAATTGCCTCTTCCATGCCGGCGAGTTTTTCTGGTGAGCAGTAGTTGTCCATCAGAACTTTTGCCAAATCCGCAATAATTGTGGGAGAGAAATCACAGCGAGCCACATTGCTGAAGATCAGCAGCGATGCTAGTAGAAGTAGAGCTTGAGGCATTTTGTTCTGTTTTGGATTGCTGCTAAATATACGGCGCAGCTGAACTGTCCTTCTGCAGGGAGGTTTGTCAACTGAGTCTGCTTCGACCGTCAGGTTTCTGTTAACGGATTTGTAATGTAATGGTGGTGGTGATTCTGCTGGATCTGAATAAGGTGAAGTCTTCTGTAACGGATTTGAAGTGACGTGTGGCAAAGTATGGTGACCCATACTCGGACTTTGAAATTACACGCGCATAAGAAGCTTTTCCTCACAATAAAACCTTAATCTCATTAGCCAAAGTTCTTCAGTTAGACAATAACAAGCTAAATATGTGTTACAGACACTACCAGTCATAAGTTTTGAACAGTAAGATTTTGAATGTTTTTTTAAACATTGCCTGCATTTATTTGATTAACAAAAATACAGCAAAAGCAGTAATTTTGTAAAATATTTTTACTATTTAAAATAACTGTTTGTATTTGAATATATTCTAAAATGTAATTTATTCCTGTGATTTCAAAGCTGAATTTTTAGCATCATTACTCCAGTCACATGATCCTTCAGAAATCATTCTAATATTATTATTATTATGTTGAAAACAGCTGAGTAGATTTTTTTCAGGTTTCTTTGATGAATAGAAAGTTCAGAAGAACAGCATTTATCTGAAATAGAAATCTTTTGTAACATTATAAATGTCTTTATCATCACTTTTGTTAAATTTAATGCATCCTGGGTAAATAAAAGTATTCATTTATATAATATCATATATACCCCCCCCCCAAAAAAAACAAAAAAAAAACAACACACACAAAAAAATTATACTGACTCCAAGCTTTTGAATGGTATAGTGTATAATGTTACAAAAGCTTTTTATTTCAGATAAATGCTGATCTTTGGATCTTTCTATTCATCAAAGAATCCAGACAAAATATTGTAACAAAAAATTACTTAACTGGTTTAAATATTGTTAATAATAATAAAAATAAAAAAATGTTTCTTGAGCAGCAAATCAGCATATTAGAATGATTTCTGAAGATCATGTGACACTGAAGACTGGAGTAATGATGCTGAAAATACAGCTTTGATCACAGAAATAAATTACAGTTTAACACATATTCACATAGAAATCAGTTATTTTAAATAGTAAAAATATTTCACAATTTTACTGCCTTTGCTGTATTTTGGATCAAATAAATGCAGGCTTGATGAGCAGAAGAGATGCCTTTAAAAAACATTAAAAATATTACTGTTCAGAAACTTTTGACTGCTAGTGTATATGTTACAAAAATTAAATGTCTAGCACTTGTATTACGGCATTTTTTTGCACTTTTGCGCTAAATGGCTGGTATTTATTTGTATTTCCTTTTTAATAGTTTTTCTTAAATATGTATGTGTATCAAATAACCTTTTGCTATAATTTCAGTGGCTACAGCAGAAAAAGGAATGTAAAAGAAACATTTACTGATGTCTTCTATTTTATTTTATTCTGTTTGTTACATTAGTTTGAATATGCAAACAAGCACAGCATCAAAATCACATTTTTCATTTTCAAAAATTATTATTGCTAAACAATTATATAAACATGCCAGACATAACTTCTAAAACATTAATTAATAAATAATCTGTTATTTATTTTATTTCTATTATTTAGTTTAAATTGTTATTTTTTTCAGGATGTTTTACTGTGAAAAGAGATGCATAATGAGGCCTATAGTACTATTTCCCTGATTTTTTCTTTAGGTGCTTTGCACTAATTATTTTCTGGGCAACATTAAGTGCATCACTTGCTTGAGCTGCTATATGTGGTTCAACACCAGACACACTCCATGCTTTTCCAGTAACTGCACTCAAAACTGCTCGGTTGGGAATGGAAGCATACAGGATGCTATTCCCAATTTGGTACGTTCCACTTGAGAGGGCACCTCCGATAGTGGGCTCTCCAATAACTGTGGCCCTTTTCAGGTCTTTCATTGTTTTAGTGAACGCTTCAGCGGCTGATCCAGTCATGTGACTCGTCAGGATATAGATGTCTTTCTGAGAGCCGTACCTTTGTCCTAGCACTTCAGGAAGGGTCATAACCTTTGTCGCATTTCCTTTGGAGTGATCAAAAACAGTGTAAAGGTGTTTCAAGGGTTGTGCATCAAAGAAATAGGTGCAAAGTAGTGGAATAGCAGTGGAATAGCCACCTGTGTTATATCTCAGATCGATTATGAGCATGTCTGTGTTCACCAGCTTGTTCCATACAACTTTGATGAGCTGGGGACCAATTGCTTGAAGAACCTTTATGTCTTCCATCATGTCGAATCTCAAATAGCCAATATTTCCAGGCAATACCTCTACTTTGAATAGGGCATCGATGATGAACCCCACCTCTTCAGGAGAAGGGATTTTGGGAACATTATGAAGGGATTCTGGTTCAATTTCACAGTTAAAAATGTGCAGTCTGTGATCACCCGAAGTCTCTTGGAGATCTGCAGTGAGTTGAGATGCAAGACATTCATAGTCAACAACTGAGCGATAAAGTCCTTCGGTTAGTTTGGACTGTAACAGTCTACTCGCTTTAGCTGCAACTTCAGGTACAGTGTAATGTTTTTCCAAAAGATCTTCAGCTTCTTGCACCAAAGCCGGGATATTCTTGTGAAACGCAATGATTTCATGAGCTCGCTCGACTGCATCTTCAGCAAGCACGATGGCATCTGGAACTACTCCGCCTCCAAGCCAGCATTCCCCATGTATATCGATGAAATTTATGATAGGGACGGTAATGCCGAGGCTTGTTTCTTCAACTGGAAAAGTCCTGGAGTGAAGAAGCGTTCCAGATGTGATTTCCCCTACAACAGTGCCTCGGTGCAAGGACTGCATCAGGTAAGCAAACTCTTCTCCAGCTTCAGCTGTGTAATAGCTTGTCAAAACATAAATACCCTTTCTGGAACCATAGGAAGAGCCACTGATGTCACGGAGGGTGTGGAAATCAACGGTCTCGTTCTGGATGCTGTCATAGATCGAAAAGAGGAGGGTGTTTGATGAGGCATCGAACATGTAGGAAAGCAGAATGGGCAAGGCCTCGGTGGATCCGCCGGTGTTATAGCGCAGATCGATAATCAGGTTTTCTGTGTCTTTGACTGGTTGCCAAACCTTCTCTTTGATTCGATCCTCTAGTTCTATCAAAACTGTAGGTGTCGGGAATCTGTCAAAACGCAGATATCCAATGTTACCTGATAGAATTTCCAACTTGAATAATGGATTATCAAAAGATGAAGGGGTTGTATCCAGTTCTTGCTCGTCGGACGTTTCTTGCAAAGTCTTGATATTTAAACGAGGGTCTTCAAAGACCGACTGCAGCTCATAATTAAGTTTTGCTGCCAAATCCTCTTCAGAAATCACTGTGAAAAAATCAGTTTTAGCAAAATGATTTAGCAAAGCTGGGATTTTATCTTTAAATGCATAAAATTGTTTAATGATATCTGAAACTCTTTGAACCGCTTTCAGTATTGATTTCCTGACAGCGATGAGGGATTTGGCTTTGGCGATACCTTCCTTTGGGTTAATGTTAACGGATGGAGACACCCCAGTCACCTCCCAACTCTCTCCTGTGACGGGGTTCACAGATCTAGCAACAGGGACCGTAATATAAAACCCAGAATCCCCAACCCTTAACTTTTCAACCTTAACCGACCCACCGGCCGACCTTTCTCCAACAACGATGGCTCTTTTTAGATGTTTTAAGATGTAGGCAACAGCTTCTGCTGCGCCCGTGGTGCGCTTGCTTATTAAAACAATCAGCTCTTTTCTTTTCCCGTATCGTTCACCCAGGAGACTCGGCATTGTCCATAACTCCTTAGTAGTATTGGTGGGTCGTTCATAGATTGTGTCTATACGCAAAAGTGGTTCAGAGTCAGAAAAATATGAAATAATGTACGGCACACCGGAGATCTCTCCTGCTGTGCTAAAACGCAGATCAAAGATCATCGCTGATGTATGGGCAACCTTCATCCAGATGTTGTCGTGAAGGAGGCGTCCCAATTTTGCCGCAGTCTCCTGACCTATAATACGGTCAATCCTCAGGTAACCAACGTTGTTATCCATCAGCTCCAGTTTAACAGTATTCCTGATTAGCCGTATCAGCTCTTCCGTGGGCAGCGCCTGAAGTGCAGGTGGCGTGATCGGAGTATAATTAGGCTCGTAAGACACGGTCAGTCTGGGGTCATTGAGTGCACCTTGAACACCAGCAGTCAGTACAGCTGCCAGTGTTTTCCGATCAGAGATGTGTAGGATCTCTCCGCTGCTAATAGCTTGTTGGATTGCCTCCTGCATGCCAACTAGATTCTCTGGGAAGCAGTAGTTTTCGAGCAGAATTTGAGCCATGTCCAAGACAAGTGCTTGCTGAAATGATGCATCGACGAGCAGGACCTGACAAGCGACTATGATCAGGGCAAAAACTCTTACAGTCCCTGCCATCTTTTGTCCATTCATTTGGTGAAGAGGTCCTTTGTTAAATGGGACTCTGTTTTCTCTACTAGGTTTTTGACAACAGCAACCACATAAGAGGCTTTTGCTCTGAATAAACCTTTAATCGCATTATCTGAAGTGCATCAGCAATGCAATCACAGATAAAAATCAATAATTGAAAATGTCGGAGAGGATACCAAATCTCTCTAAATACAGTACACAGCTTTATCGTGACTTTAAGGGGTAGGTTCACACCCAAACTCACATATATGACATATGTCTATGGAACATATTTTGAAAAATGATTTTTTTTTTGTCCGCACAATGAAAGTCAATAGGTTCCAGTATAGTTTTGGACCCCATTGACTTTAAGTGTATGGACAAAAACAGTTGAAACATTTTTTACAATTTGTGTTTCATACAGATTTGTAATGACATGAGGGTGATGACAGATGATATTTATATGAATTTTTGGGTAAAAACAAGTAAGGAAAGTGAATCATAAGACAAAATGCTTAATCACTGTATACTAATTGGAAAGTTTAGCCTTTGTTCCACAATTAACTAGTTTATTTAGTCTCAATGTTTTTGACCACTTTAGTTTTGCTGAAAACATTTTGTAGCACTGATTAATCGCATCCAAAATAACAGTTTTTGTCTATATAATATATATGTATGTGCACTGTGTATATTTATTATGTATATATAAAGACACACACGTACAGTATATACTGTATTTTGAAAATATTTACATGTATTAACATGCATATATTTATATTCATATAATTTATATTATATAAAAATATATTTAATATATAAACATAACATATTTTTCTTAAATATATACATGCATGTGTGTGTATTTATATATACATAATAAATATACACAGCACACACACATATATTATGTACACAAAATCTTTTATCTTGGATGTGATTAATCGTTGCCCAGCACTAATTTTAAGCAATAAAACATTAAAAAGAGTCTAAATATATTCTCTTTGGATTATGGTCCTGTCGTCACAGCACGAGGAGAGTAAGGTCAAGCTTTCAAAGGTAACGTCTGGGTCAGGCTAATGACATTATTACACAGGTAAACAATTGTCCATTTAATGAACGATTAAGATGCACTTGGCTGGCCTCATTACATGAAACCGTAACATAGATTTCTTACATTGACAATTTGGTGCAGTAACTGTATATGGATTTGATTGTATAATATTCAATGCATTACTATGTTTCTGGAATAAGATCATTTATTCACTCTTTGGCAAAAACTGTGTTATTCAAAGGCAGAACAGTCATTGTTGATTTTAAAAATCTGCTTATAGATTTTCCCCCTCCATTGTTTTCTAGCATTAGTGTGAATTTAGAGGCCCTGGCCACTTTTACAGGATGAAATTATATAACTCCACATTCACTCAACACTAATTGGTGCTGCACTGTTAATCTTGCTTTATCTTTTAATGCTTTAGTCTTATGCAATTCTATCTGCTGATTCCATGTGGTCAATCAGGGATTGCCAATCTCTTTTTAAGATGGCTGGAGTATTGTCCAGTGCATCTGATGTGAGGAAATGTGTCTAAGCTGGAGATAGAAACAGGTTAGCATGACTTATCTGTCCCTGAGTTGTTTATGATCTAGAGAACGGCTGTTTTGTTTTATAAGCAAATGATGTAAAAATTAACAAAGCAAAAATGCTATGACGTTTGTGCCCTCATAAATCACAATTTTGTTTATTGTTTGAGGATCATGCAACTTAACATCATATGAAAGTTACAAACATCACCTCAGCATCATCTGAAAGCTTTGAATTGCTTTGCATGACTGAAATGAGCCACATCACAACGAGCTGGCCTTTATTAAAATCAATTTGGGGAGCCCAAACTGACGCATTTTATTCATAAAATATAAAACAATTTATAAATTAATAAAATAACCATTGTAAAACTAAATATTTTGTATGCAAATAAATATATGTTAGAAATACATAAGCAAAAACAATGGACTATATACACATTTCTTTTTGTGAGGAAAAAAATAATTAATAAATGAAAAAAATATGGAAAATGTATGTAAGCACAATAAGTACAAGAAGAATGAATACATTGATAAGTTATATTCATGGGAGTTTTAGGGATCAATGTTTTCAATCCTGAATGTTTTGGTCTGGAACTAGTGGGAGGTATATTGCGTAAAAATGTAAATTATACAAGCATTTCCCTAAATATTTTTGACCCAGAATAGGCCAGTTTAGGGGTGGGACAGGGGCATTGGATTATTATGAACCATCCATGTTATTTTTTACAATACTTAATTCCTGAAGAACTAGATTTAAGTTTATCTAGTGACCCTAGATGTGATTTTAAAATGCTTGGGAACTGTTCTCATAGATGTGGACCTGAAATGAACTCTATGCAGTAACATATGAAACTAACTCTATGCAGTAACATATGTGCCAACACTGTCAGCTCTACTACTTTCATTGCAATTTTTGCTGAGCAGGTTTGATCTTATAAGCATATTTATAGCAGTCTACCTGAACAATACCTCATTTGGGGCCGTTACTCTATCGCCCTCTTGAGGTTCTTGCTAGTATGTACAACACACACTTGGCCAAGCATTGACATCTGTTTCTGCATACTTGTGGAGAGTATGTTTCTGTATTAAAATGTAAAACAAAAATCCTTGGGAGAGGAATATCACCCCTGATGTTTTGGTTTATGTCCCAGATGCTGTCAAATCCTAGAACCCCCCTGTGTCCCGGGGTATATCCTGGTCGACATAAATGAGATGACAACACAAAAACATTTTAATCAAGTTATGGAAGCTGACTTTAACCAAAACCTCATAATTTTAAATTTTGCTTAATATAATAACTACACCCTTAAAAAGGGTCTTTATTGTAATTTATGGAAAAACCTTTAACGTCCATGGAACCTTTCCATTCCACAAAAGTTACTTTATACATTTGTGACCCTGGAGCACAAAACCAGTCTTAAGTCGCTGGGGTATATTTGTAGCAATAGCCAAAAATACATTGTATGGGTCAAAATTATTAATTTTTCTTTTATGACAAAAATCATTAGGATATTAAGTAAAAATCATGTTCCATGAAGATATTAGTAAATTTCCTACCGTAAATATATCAAAACTTAATTTTTGATTAGTAATATGCATTGCTAAGAACTTCATTTGAAACAACTTTAAAGGTGATTTTCTCAATATTTAGATTTTTTTGCACCCTCAGATTCCAGATTTACAAATAGTTGTATCTCAGCCAAGTATTGTGCTATCATAACAAACCATACATCAATGGAAAGGGTATTTATTCATCTTTCAGATGATGTATAAATCTCAATTTCAAAAAATTGACCCTTATGACTGGTTTTGTGCTCCAGGGTCACATTTTTAAAAATAAAAGGTTCTAAAAGGATTTTTATTTTTATTTTTTTGCAGCGATGCCATAAAAGAACCATTTTTGGTTCCCCAACCTTTCAGTGATCAGTTCTTAAAAGAACCTTTTTTTTTTTTAGTGTGAAGAACATTTTAATAATCTGAAGAAACCTTTTTCTTCAATGGAAAGGTTCCATGGATGTTAAAGGTTCTTCATGGAACCATCGATGCCATCGAAAAAAAGCTTTTTTTTGGATTATTAAAATGTTCAGCACAATAAGGATAAAACAGTTCTTTTAAAACTGTTCACTGAAAGGTTCTTTGGGGAACCCAAATGGTTCTGTTGCATTGCAACAACCACCCTTTTAGAGCATTTATTTTTAAGAGTGTATTTCACAAATGGGCAGTGTTGGGGAGTTTAGTTACATGTAACAGAACTACGTAATTTAATTACAAAATAAATGTAACTGCAATTGGTTACAGTTACTGAGAAAAAAATGTGTAATTAAATTACAGTTACTTATTACAAAGGGGATTACATCTGAATATTTTCACACACACACACACACACGCACGCACGCACACACACACACTTAATTGATTTCTTTCCCAATTTGCATTGAATGCTCTAAAATACGAGACACCAATGTTCCAGGAGTTTAGGACACAGAATAGGACACATGCTTATTCCATAACTGTTTTATTTCCTATTTGTGCTTACTTGTGTATATGATTTATTTTTTAAGATGAACCGTTTTTTTCCAAACTATTGTTAGATGCCAGTGATTCCTGTCGTAGCTATGCAAAGATTTGATTTCAAAAACAGTATCATAACCATTAAACCATATCTTGTCATTTTAAATCTGTATTTTACCCCAGAATGATCTCAAAATAAGAAGAGGCGGTAAAGTCTGATTTTGTGGTGGCTGTGCTTTACAGGTTTTTTTGCATCTGCATACACACTAAATCTTTCCTTGTCACACAGTTTCTGAAAGCTGACACACAAACAGCAGAAACACACACCAAATCTGCAAACCTATACACTAATTATCAGCCTTTGACTCAGTTTTTAATTTCATAAAACACTTTTTGCAAAACACAACACACAATTCTCTGTGTAACACACACACAAATCTGACAGGAATTAATATTACGGCAAAGGTGTTTGCTTTTGAGATGTGTTTGTGATATTTTGAATGCAGTGCTTCATTTTGCAAGAGATGTGAGGCATTTTGCATTTTGTGTGCAATTCTTGGATTTGTGTGTGAAGTTTTGAAAAAAAGAGGCAAAGTTTTGAAAATGTGTGTAAGCAGTTAAAAAAGTCAAATTAAATATTATAATCTTAATTCAAGTGAAGAAGGATTTTGACAGTCTTGACAGTAACACAGTGCTACTGTAAGGTTAACCCTGCCTGCTTTACATGTTTTAAAATAATCAACAGTTGAAAACATTCATTAGAAATTTAGAAAAGTAATCAAATGTAATCAGTTACATTACTTTAATAAAGTAATTGAAATAGTTACACTACTTATTACATTTTAAATAGGGTAACTTGTAACCTATTAGTAACCTTCCCAACACTGCAAATGGAAATGATAAAACAAATGCTGTTGCAAAGATGCTTTATACAGATGCATAGCAAGCAAAACTACCTACATCCACACTTAGCTACTTTCATCTCCTCATAGAGGTGTCGGACCGTAATGACACCCTTGTCTTGATACATAACTGCAATTGGATCCAGTTTGGTTGGGACGCAACATGCCATGTTTGCCTTTTTGGGATTGCTCAGGTTAACCAGAGTTTGGATGATTGCATGTTTGGAGGGGGTTACATCATCTGTGAGGGGGAAATAACACACGCCTTTGCACTCATAAGCATCGTACTCAGACGGAGCCACGATCCATTTGTTCCATCCGATGTCTTTGAAGTTCACCTTCAGAGAAGTTCTCCGACAGTAATTGTTTGTGGCTTTCCTCTTTCTCCTCACAGGAACGTGATCCTTCTCATGAAGAAGCATCTCCTTTATCTCTTTCATCGACTCTCCCTTTCTGTTCCCGAGATCATCGGAAAAAACTATCAAGACTGCCGAGCTGTTGTGCTCTAAAGCCAGGCTTATGTCCAGGGCTTCACAGTCTTGTTCGATGTCCACCTCGAGTTCACCGGCCCCACGTCCAGATTCCTGCCAGCTCCTGACAGCCCTGCTCACGTCAAAAGCCTCCCATGTGTTTCTGCCCTCGGTTACGTCTCTCCCATCCAGAAGAGTTAAAATATTTGCGGTCTGCTCGTACTCTACATCATAAACATTGATGGAAGCGAACAGATCAGCGCAGGTGATTTTACTTCTTTCCCAGAGAGTCAACAGCCTCAGCTGGACTGATGTGATCTCTTCATGATTTGGGATGGAAACGTTGAATAGCAGTCTGTGTTGTGTTTTGTTGCCCTGTCTAATGGAATAAATAACATCTGCAGAGAACATGAAATATAGATTAATAAACCTTTTCATTAATAAACAAGTCATTATTGGTATGGAGAAGGTGAATGCTCTGGCGTTGGATACAGAAACATTGACTCCTCGTCTTCACAATGCATCTGCCTCAGAGATCGAGAGCTTTCTTTATGTACTTACCCTGTATGACGAAGCTTCGGATGACATCCGACCGAGGGATGGAAGTCTTGTCAGAAGCATATTTATTATAGAGCTCGATCATGAACTGAGGAGGCTGAACCTTTCTGTGTTCTTGCGGCACGCCTGATAAATTCAGCTTCCTCAAAAAATCTTCCTCCATGAAGCCCAAAGAGTTAAAGTCATTTTCTTCCTCAACGTTTTGCTCTTCTGCTTGAATGAACATTGCATCTTCCAAACTGGTGATTTCACCTAAAGATTTGCCTTTGCAAAGCCCAACTGAAGTAGAAAAATTGATGGACATCATGAGGAGCAAATACCGCAAACCCTTCATCTTCGTTTAGTTTCTAAAACAGATAGCTGCAAGTTTTACATCTGACTTTCGTTTGTGGACGATTCTTTGAAATCGGGGTTCACTCCCATGGCCCACACTCTCTGGAAACCAAAATAGTAGCATAGCTATTCTTATCTTTGACACTGATGTCGTAGTTTGAGCCTTGTTATCTCGAGGAAGCTTGTAGTTAATGAGGGTTCTGTAAACACTTTGGGAACAGACTTATGAAAACTAATGAGCGAGATTTAACAACCCTTGTTTACAGGGTCAGACTTCAGGCTGTTCTTACAAAAGCAACTCCATCGTGTGTTTGTGTGTGTATTTAAGATGCTTCAACTAATCAGCCTCAGCTATGATAAATATTAACATTATAGATTCCAGTGCTTCCTTTCATTTTTATTCAGTCAACCACCCACTAAACTTCAAAAGCTGGAGTCTGGTTGTGCAAGGGTTAACTTTCCAGAGTTGAACTTTGCACTGTTGTTGCAAACAATCTACATTCCTAATACAACTCATTAGGTCTTTATTCACAAAAAGTCCTCTAGGATTAAAAACAAAACAAAAAAACTGTGGTTTAAGAATCTGGGTAAAGAAATGTTTGCATAAAAAGCTGTAAACAATACAGTTTGAAAAAATAAATAATAACAATTGACATGTAATTGCTATTAAATACAAAACTCTTCTTTGATAAAGTATCACAAATCTTTGACATAACCTCTGGGATGTTATTTATTTTAAAACTTGCTCTATGGCAATAATAATTCATCTGTAATTTAATTGCTTTTCTATAGATATGGCTAATCAATTTATCTGTTCTAATCTACAAGGCCTCATATAGGGGGAAACTTTAATATGAATATCAAATCACAAAGCACTAGATGGCAGCATTATGCTGAATTTCATTCATATTTTCTGTCTTCTCACAAATGACCAAAAATAAGTTTCTTTCCATTCAAGATTCCAGGGCCCTCGTTTATCAACAGTGCGTACGCTCAGATGTGTGCGTAATGAGGGTGTAAGAACAGTTTCACACAAAGTGTGGGATCTACCAACGTGTACTTATACATAGAAATGTGTGTAAATATAAGCACACCTCTGAGCATGCTGACGCAGAGAATCTAGTGGTAGAATGGCGACACTGCACATAAAAAGCATTTAAGAGTGTCACAGAATGCATTAAGCAATCCACATATGTCCTGTGTTTCCTTTAATTATAAAAAAACATAATTTTTCTAGTTTTAAACAGACAAGTTGCATAATTGTGTCATACCCTATAACAAATGTTTGTCTTATCTTGTGTTATCGTTAGACTTGGTAAACAATGCGCTCCGCAGCTCGTGCTGATCTGCTTGGCGAGAGCACAGAGTGGCTTATAAATAGGGGTCAGGGTTTCAATCACGTGATTTTTAAAGGGAAGTGTTGTCACCAGAGCATGTGAGCGGAGTGGAGCGGGGAGCGGAGCGGGGAGCGGAAGAAACCTTCTGAAGATTCTGCTCCGCTCGCTCAATACGATCAGCACCGCTCGCTCAACCCAAAATGCCCTTTGGTAATAGTTCAAGAATCTGTGGAATAAGCAATAGTTTGTCTAATGTTTCTAAAAGTAAATTCTAAAATCCTGTAAAGATTGACAGACGTTTTAAAAGACCGCATTTCCCCGTCTTTTGGTCTTTTAGAAAGTGTTTCTCTTATTAACGCCACTAAATAATTCTTTAGGTGCATTTCATCTTGTGTGTGCTTTTCATGGGCCTGATAAGCAAGGTGCATTTTGTGAAATTCTATGTGCATTTATTTAATCATGTGTGTGTGTTTTGAATGTTCTGTTGCACAATAATTGAAGTTGTGTTTTCATGGAAATAAAGTAGGCCTAATGAAAATCAAATATAGGCCTACCCTACTTTTTCAGTTATTTAATTTTTTAGGAATGTTTGCCAAGTGGCTTCAAAAACAAGACATACATTACATTTAAATTACTAAAATTAATTTGAAAAAGTGCAAGCTGAACGTCACCCTGAAACACAACGAATTTCATTATAAACGGGGAAAAAACACACAATTAGGCCTACCAGAGAAATGTTATGTCAGAGCGTGATCTGAGCGGGATTTGGTTTACCGGTGAGCGTGAGCGGAATATTAGCGGAGCGTTATGCTTTGACCGTGAGCGACTGAGCGGAGCGCACGCCCACAGAGCAGAATATTGAGCGGAGTGTCACGCCGCTCCGCTTCGCTCACATGCTCTGGTTGTCACCATATATGGTTCAATTGGAGGTGTTTCTGAATGCAAATGAACGTGAATGTGAACGAGCAAGCACTTACGCACATGTGGGATTTATCAACAATGATTGCTTAATCATGTGGGTAAGAACTATGTGCGCACGTTTGATAAATATGGATTTTGTTGTACTTTGGCACATTCTAAATTTCAATCATAGGACAAAATATAGAACCTTTTCTACGCACTGTTGATAAATGAGACCCCTGTGTTTAAATCCTACACTCTTAAAAATAAAGGTGCTTGTGGCGATGCCACAAAGAACCATTCAGTCAAAGGTTCATCTCTTTCTTACCTTTATATAATCTGAAGAACCTTCTTTCACCACAAACAAGCTTTAGTGAAACAGAAAGGTTCTTCAGATGTTAAAGGTTCTTTATGGAGCCATTTAGAGAAGAAGGTTCTTCTATGGCATCTTCGTGAAGCACCTTTATTTTTAAGAGTGTAGGTTGAAGTTTAGTTAACAAGCCTAAAAATCAAATAAAAACTCTGGTTTATAAGGATTTATGGTAACACTTTACAAAAATGTTTCATTTGTTAACATTAGTTAACTACTTTAGTTAACATGAAGTAACTGACTTTGTTATTAAACTTTGTTTGTTAATTTCTACTAATGAGTTTTCAAATTAAAAGTCATCTGTTTACTTTAGTTAATGCTCTATGAGCTAACATGAACAAATATTGAACAACCGTATTTTTATTAACAAAGCTATATTAACAAAATATATTGCTCATGTTGCCTAATGCATTAACAAATGAAACCTTATTGCAAAGAGTTATGGGATTTATTTACAGAAATGCATTATCAAAACAAAAACAGTTCTGCTTACTATGTTACAATAAGGTTTATATACAATTCATTCAAAAAGAAAGATTGGAAAGAGGATACAATGTTTGTGTGCAAAGATCCTATATTATTTGAGGTGTTCAGGTCTTATTTGCAAAGATAAAAGTTCATTTGTGTCATGACGTGCTTCGGCAGTCCTTCAGCTGAGTTTGTTGTGTTTATGTATGTCTGTTAGCTAGTTATCGACAGGCGCAGGTCTCCACAGACATGCTGGGATAGACCTTCACGATCATGTTTCTGCTGGAGTCCAGGAACAGCACAGCCAGAGAGCTCATCTTGTCCGGGACGCAGCACGGCTCTGGGACTCCAGGGACGATCCCTACGGCTCTCACTATACTCTGGATGGTGGCGTGATTGGACGGATGAACAACCTGCATTTAAAGAAGGAAATGTTGGAGAAGAACTGTTGCCTGTTAAAGGGATAGTTCACCCAAAAATGAAAATGCTGTCATTAATTAGTTGTTCCAAAGACCTCCGTTCATCTTCGGAACACGAGTTAAGATATTTTTGATGAAATCCGAGAGCTTTCTGACCTGAGAGCTTTTCATTATTGGGTGAACTATCCCTTTAAGAAAGGCATTCAGGCATTGTAACACTGTCTTGTTAAAGGGATAGTTCACCCAAAACTGAAAATTAGCCTGTTATTTACTCACCCTCAAGCCATCCTAGGTGTATATGACTTTCTTCTTTCAGATGAATACCGTAAGTGATAGAAAAGTGTTTATTATGTTTGAAATATGGATATTTTTCTTACAAAAACACATGGATTCGCTACAGGAGGCCTTCATTCACCCCCCGGAGCCGTGTGAGGCATGATTTATTACGGATGCGCGTGCTTTATTTAACGTGTTTTGGACCGTTAAAGAGAAACACCCACTGCAATGATAACGCTTAGAAGTGCCAGGACAATTTTTAATATAACTCCGATTGGATTCGTCTGAAAGAAGAAAGTCATATACACCTAGGATGGCTCGAGGGTGAGTAAATAACAGGCTAATATTCATTTTTGGGTGAAGTAACCCTTTAACAAGACAATGCCTGAATGCCTTTCTTAAAGGGATAGTTCACCCAAAAATGAAAAGCTCTCAGGTCAGAAAGCTCTCGGATTTCATCAAAAATATCTTAATTTGTGTTCCGAAGATGAATGGAGGTCTTTGTAACAACTAATTAATGACAGAATTTTCATTTTTAGGTGGACCATCCCTTTAAGGCTGATGATACACTGGGTAACTTTTTGAACAATTTTACCAGGCAACTTTTTTTGTGCAATGTTGCTTGCATGGGCACTTTGAGAATAGGTAACAAATTTATATTTGGATATTTTAGATTGGTCGGGGGCTCTGTGTCTCACCTGGTTGCCCGTTGACAGCAACATTAACCAAAGTTGCCCCGTGTATCATCAGCCTAAGACCCATTCTCAGCAGGAACGATCACTATAAAGAGAACTTTAACAATAACCATATTAGTGCCAATGCACAATAACGTTCTGCTGCAGTTTTGTCATCTGCCACTTTAAATGCTAATTTTTAAAGTCAGGTGGATTCTGATTGGCTGTCAGTGTTTTTATCATTCAGCAGCTGGAAAAAAAATCGTAATTCCAATGATATTGTTCCTCTGTGTCTTAATTTTTTTTCCTGTTCTCTTCTTAAAATTAGAATCGTTATCATTTTAGTTATCATCTCTGGTGCGAACGGGCCTGTAGTCCCATATGGAGAACTATAATGCACAAAATATGAAAATATGTTTCATAGTGCATTCAAGTCCTCTGGAGAATTTCGTATATTTACAAGTTGGGAAGGCGTAATTACGATGTCAGGTGCATTCAAATCACTTTGGTCAGAGCAAGATGGCAATAAAATTCAACAATATTTATAACTCTACTTTGCAATCCTGATAAACAAAACAAACTTTTAACAGACTACTTTGTGATTACTTTTAGATTACTTTTGACATCACTCGTTTTTCACATTGATTTAAATAGAGTAATCTTGTACTGTACTGATATAAAAATAAGTAAGAAAATATATTCCATTCATTGTAATTAACAACATGAAGTGCATTGAATATTACATTATATTATCAAGGCTTCCCAAACTGGGGTTTGTGAATATAAATCAATCAAAATAACATCAATCAATATAAAACACTTACTAAAAAAATTTTTTTTTATTTGTTTACCTGCATGCCATGTGATCATTAATCAACATCAGAGAACCATGAACATGCAAATGTGATCATGATTAATATATTTATTAATATATTACTTCAAGTAAGTATATTAGGTGAAAGATGTTCAGATGTCAAAAAAAAGTTTGGGAATGCATGCATTACATGTAGATAAGAAATAAAGTGAATTTGTGCATTTTACAGTAATGTGTTTGAAAGAAAAAAAGCCTTCCAAAGAAATAGTAATACATGGTTAAAAAACTTTCTGAGTGATAATTCAAATATTCATCAGTAGTTGATGCAATGTTAAAACACTTCTTAAACCAGATTTTTTTTTTTTTATATATAATATATATATATATATATATATATATATATATATATATATATATAATTTAATTCTTTTTAACAAATTTACCAGCAATACAGATGCTGTATTCATTGCATCTGACATCTTTTTTCACTGACATGCCTCCAACGATCCAACATGACTTGAACACGCCATGTTCTACTAACAAATTTGCACAGATTATATGGGCTATAACTGTCTCTTATTACATTGAGCTATGGAATACTTCATTCTCCTTGGTCAATTACATTATTAAGGGCCGCCCATTCCAATGTGCTACTTTCCCATTGTTTCTCTATGTAAACATGCACTAGATGTACACTTATGACCATTTCACTCACGTCTTTTGCAGCGTCTTGCACATGAGCACCACGTTTTTAGACGCCGTGTCAAGTTAAAATTATTTCAACTTTTACAGGCAGCACCACTCATCAATGTCAGTTCCAAACCAGTGGACCAATCAGAAGACCCCAGAGGCGGGGCAAGCATTGCAAGTTGGCATGGCAACTGTTTTATTTGACTGCAACACAGCGGAGGAGGTGCTATAAAGTTATAGGAGGTGTTCAATAAATGTAATTAACAATAAAACCATAGTTAATTTTCATAAGGGTTAGCTTTTTTGCATTTACAGAAAATGTATTGACTGTATTCAGTGTAATCACACGTGTTAAATGTCCAAATAATCTTTCATACACCATCGTGCAACTAATTTATCAATTATAGTGAAAATTAATTTTCAGTGTTAACTGACCCTTCGCAAAAACCCGCCCTCCTTAGTTACTGTTGCTATGTCCGACAAGCCATGCCTCTCTCACACTTCACATCATGTTCTCATGCAGTGCAAAATACATCACGGAGCAAAGAGAAAACTGACAACACGCCGCCAGACAAGACAGAGCAGGTTACTTCTGTATGAAACAAGGTCTTAGCTTTCAAATTTGGTCTTTTTTTAAAGAAATGTAAACAATAAATACCGTTTTGTGGCTCTTTAATGTGTCGTGACAGATTGCTATATTGCTTTAGTTCAAGCGGCACACGTGAACTGATCATCTTTTCATATGTGACCCTGGAGCACAAAACCAGTCATAAGGGTAATTTTTTTAAATTGAGACGTATGCATCATCTTAAAGCTGATTAAATAATCTTTCCATTGATGTATAGTTTGTTATGATAGGACAATATTTGGCTGATATACAACTATTTGAAAATCTGGAATCTGAGGGTGCAAAAAAATCTAAATATTGAGAAAATCACCTTTAAAGTTGTTCAAATGAAGTTCTTAGCAATGCATATTACTAATCAAAAATAAGTTTTGATATCTTTACGGTAGGAAATTTACAAAATATCTTCATGGAACATGATCTTTACTTAATATCCTAATGATTTTTGGCATAATAAATAATCAATAATTTTGACTCATACAATGTATTGTTGGCTATTGCTACAAATATACCTGTGTTACTTATGACTGCTTTTGTGCTCCAGGGTCACGTATTTACTTAACGCATGAAATAAACATGAATGAACATCAGAATGTGTTTTATTTCAACCATATATCAATGGACACCAAGTTTAAGTCCACCAAAGTTTATCTACCTGTCTGATTTGTTTGTCAGACAAGATGGTGGATTCAGCGTTATGATTGGTCAAGCTCTTTGTGAACGGTCAGTTAATTAATCAGTGTTCATCTTGCTTGGACAATTGCCTTGTATGTTAGAACAGACTATTTTTCTAAGACAGTAAACAGCGGAAATTCTAAAATGATTGCAGCCCAAATCAATATTTAATTTCCACATATTTATTTTCTCTTGGTGAGCCATGTATTAAGAGAGAAAATGTACAGTCAGCCGGTAATTATCACAAAACACACTGACCTTTGGGATTGGGAATCCGCACGTTCCTGCGCAGTAGTAGGCATCAAATGCTTTCGGCGCCAATATCCATTCGCTCCAGCCGATGTCAGCGAAGTCCACTCTCAGGTAACGGCGTGAACACATCCGCGGCTCACTCCACTGCTTGCGTCTGGCTTTTTTCATGGTCTTCTCGTCAAAGCTGAGCTCTCTCGACCCTCTCAGTCCTCCGTGATTTTCCTGACCTTTCGAAAAGGATTTGGGCTTTTTCACAAAAAAGGCCTCGTCCCATATCTCCCTGCTCTTAAGATCATTATATTGGATGTCAGGTAGGTAGTTACTCTGCAGGTGATCTACTTCCCTTCTGATTCTAGAGTTCAGTGAAGATGGAGGTGCTTTGTTTCTGGTGTCCTTGTGCACAGGAGATGGACTGTATCTCTGTAGACTCACAGCAACACTGTTAGGCTCTGTTATCGCAAGGTCATCGGCGTATACAAGAATGTACGGCTGGTTGTGAGAAGACAAGCGATCCTGACGTCTCTGATGCCCAAAGTCAAACTCAACACTAATCGAGAGCTCACCATTCACATGGGCTTGTTTGATAGCTGATGATACGTCCGTAATCTGCCAAAGCCCCTTTCTGTTAGGAGACAATGTGATGTTGCTCAGCTGCGAGGGGACGGCAGCGTTTGGTGATGTTCCCTTCATGATGAGATGTGTGATGGTAAGTGACTGAAGGTGCTGGAGACGGCATGAGCCTCCTCGGGAACGCCGGCAGACCCAAGGCCGTTGACGAGCTTGTTGGTCAAGAAAGTGTAGAGTTGACATCAGTATCACCTCTGAATCGGGGATAGAGGTCAGGTTGAAGTGGAACACGACCTTGTGGTGGGAGATCTCTGAAATACGACATTAAAAACAGAACGAGAAGGTAATTGCTGCTCGTCAATATAGCGTTGGTTTCACGCTCATGCATGCATGTGATTGACCGGTAAAGTTTCCAGACAACATCCTCGTAAACAACACATTTTTCACATTCTAGATTTAATATCTACGATTTACGAGGTAGTTTAATAAAAAGATAAACACGGCTCCTGAATCAGTCTCTGGACATATGGTAGTGTTTAGTGAGCGACTCTCAAGGTCTTTTTTTCTGTTTCCACTAATACCCTCTCAGTGTTTTAATAGCACACCTCCAGTGGAAACTTAGCAGCTCTGAATATATGACCAATAAAACTGAAAAAATGTGAAAATGCTTTCTGTGCATGTATTACAGTAACCTATGTTTATCATATATAATTGATTTCTAATCCAGATGCATTTATAGCATTATGGATTTATGTAATGCTGGATTTTAGGTAATATTTTTTGGTAACACTTTACAATAAGGTTCATTAGTTAACATTAGTTAACAACATTAGTTAACATGAACTAAGAATGAACAGTACTTCTACAGCATTTATTAATCTAGTTAATGTTAATTTTAGCATTTACTAATGCATTATTAAAATCGCAAGTTGTGTTTGTTAACATTAGTTAATGCACTAACATGAAAAAACAATGAACAACTCTATTTTTATTAACTAACATTAACAAAGATGAATACATAGTGTAATAAATGTATTGATCATTGTTCATGTTAGTTAATGTTAACAAATGACACCTTATTATAAAGTGTTACCTCTTTTTTTAGGTCAACTCAAAGGTTTGAAATATTATAATTAACACATATAATGAATGCATAAAACAGAATTATATTATAGCTATATACATATATATATATATATATATATATATATAGTTGTTTATATATATATAGAGAGAGAGTGAGAGTAATATAATATAACAATCTATATTGTATTTTAATATAATGTCGTTTCTCAAATATAACTAAAATAATCATTAAAGTCATTAAAATTCAGATGCCAAAAATGTATCATTTTGGAAGTGAAAAAAAAAACAGTGTAACATGAAATATGAAATATTATTTTATCAGTACAAACATTTCTATATTTGACTATATTTGACTCACCTGGGACTCCTCTAAAGCTTCGGATTGTATTTATGCTCTGTTGTTGTTGTTGCTGATGATGATGCTTCTTGCTGTATTTATCATAAACTCTGTACATGTTAACAGTCATCATGTCTCGAGCAGGACTGTGGAATGAAGGCTGTGTTGCAGGAATATCTCCGTTCAGTTCTGACGAGTTCACGAAGTAAACTTTGACGATGTTAAGACAGAGAAAAACGCGTGCCACCGCACAAAGCGATGCCATATTCACAATTGATCCTCCGCAGTCGCTTTAAAACGGATCAAACATGAGATGAAGCGGAGGAGTGCTGTAAAGCTCGGTTCTGCTGGTGAGATCCGTCTTCTGGAGCTGGTGTGTCGGTGGAGGATGACTGGTGCTCAATGCTCTTACACTTGTTTCTCGCAGCTGATGATGACGCTTAAGCACGCGCTGATACACTCTCTCTATTCCTCTGTCACTGGACTATTGCACTTTACCATTTAGCCTAAATGTGTGGACGCATTTAATCTCCTTTCTCTTTCATTTAATAAACGTTTTGAAATGAAGGCGATGCTTACAGCTTACTCACATTTTCAAAACTTTGCCTCTTTTTTTTTTTTTTTTTTTAAACTTTACACAAATCCAAGAATTGCACACTAAATGCAAAATGCCTCACATCTCTTGCAAAACGAAGCTTCGCATTCAAAATATCAAAAGCAAACATTTGTGTTACATTGCAAACACCTTTGCCATAAGCAGAGCCGGCGCCAGCGCAGCACTGATGAGGGGGCGGATGAGGTAACGAAAGGGGGCGATGACATAGCGCAAAGTAAAAATAAATAAATAAATAAAAATATATAGGGCCCATTCACGTATTTGTCGGACCATAAACAAGCCTGCCCGCGCTACTACTACAACTATTAGAATACTGGGTTCACACACAGATAGTGTTTTGGTCGCGAGACAGCTCAGTGGAGGGTTTGTTTTTTCAGTGCAGTGTTTTATAATGATGTATTAAGCGTGGAGAAGCTGCTATAAAAGACGAGAGCAGCATTCAAATTCAAAGACATCCGTAGCGCATTTACTTTGAAATACAATGGAAAAGTACCGCAGTGGAATGAAAAATGCGTTCTGAGTGAATGACTCTACTAAAAGGTAGCCTACTTATCAAATACAGATGGCAGAGTATAATAAAACAAAATCGCATCAAATTCGAAAATCTGACATCCAGGAAATAACATGTCTTAGAGCAGCAGTTTTACCACAAATGGTGCCCTAAGCAGAATTGTATTGTTGTGCCCCCTCCCCAAAATATTATGGAAGTAAAAAAAAAAACACTATAGGGGTCAAAATAGACCTTTAATAAAATATAAAAGTAAATAAATAAATTGTAATTAAATTGAATTATTTACAAATTACAATTACAGTTACCACCTATGGCTCTGATTTTATTAATACAGCTGTCAGATTGATTTTATTGATGTTCACTTGTTATTCTTGAAGAAATTATAGAGGCTGTAGCATTTCTATTGCAAAAAGGTGGCCAAAAATAAAAGATTAAGTGGATATTTTAATTAAATATTTGGTCGATATTAAAGGACTTGATCGTGTGTAACAGCAGCAATTACCAGCCTTTGGTGCCCTTTGCAGGCATTTGTAATAATATGTAGCCTAATGTACATAAATTGTATATTTTGTATTACTTTATGTATTTTAACAGTGTTATGCAATGAAACCATATGATTATAAGTAATTAACCGATCATTATTGCCTCATTGTTTTATATAATGTTTTATAAGTCATTTTAAAGGCTATTGTTCGCTTAGGTCTAACCACAAAAAATAAAAATCAATATTTATTTGTAAATTATTATTTGAAGTAACAAAACCACGGTTAATTTGTGGTTACCATGGCTACAAGAGAATATTAAGGCAGATGCTGATGGTGAAAGTATTAGGCATTATTAACGCCAACAGCCAAAAAAGTTTCACAGGATTATGAACGTACATGAAAATGATGCACGGGCTTCATCTTGGGCTTTTTCCTTTTTCCTTTCTGGGCCCTGGACTGCTGATGTCTTTTCCCGGGCATAGTTTTCGATCATTTATGATAATTTGCATTCAGCCGCAAATATGACGTGAGGCGGGCGCGAGCGCAGACGCGGGAAGGGCGCGTCACATGTGCTTATCGCTACTGCGTTCATTTTTTATCATTATATATAGTCTATCTGTTCATGTTTATATTTTTATTTATGTATATGTATATATTAATATAGAACGAATTTAATAATAATAAAAAAAATATAAAAAAAAGATGCATCATTTTAAGTTTAACAAACTGAACAGCATCAAACAATACAGCAAAATAATCAATTAACTACGATAATCTAGCCCTCTATTAAACATTAAAAAATATTTCATCATAATTTTTGCTATAGTAGCATCATTTTAATGCTAGAAAGCCTATTCATTTGGCAACTGTGTTTTTTAAATAAGCCATTATAATTCATAAATAAAATCTATTTTCACACTCATCTTGAGTGAGGGGGCGATGCCCCCTCAAGCCCCCCCGTGGCGCCGGCCCTGGCCATAAGCGACCCTGCAGCACAGAAGCAGTCATAAGTAACACAGGTATATTTGTAGCAATAGACAACAATACATTGTATGGGGCAAAATTATACATTTTTCTTTTATGCCAAAAATCATTAGGATATTAAGTAAAGATCATGCTCCATGAAGATATTTTGTAAATTTCCTACCATAAATATATTAAAACTTAATTTTTGATTAGTAATATGCATTGCTAAGAACTTCATTTGAACAACTTTAAAGGTGATTTTCTCAATATTTAGATTTTTTTTGCACCCTCAGATTCCAGATTTACAAATAGTTGTATCTCAGCCAAATATTGTCCTATCATAACAAACCATACATCAATGAAAAGCTTATTTATTCATATTTCAGATGATGTATAAATCTCACTTTCGAAAAATGTGACCCTTATGACTAGTTTTGTGCTCCAGGGTCTTGGATATATCATATACACAGTTATTAAAAACCTAAAGCTCTTCTTTTATGAGCTCCCTTCTGTACAAGATTGAAAATAATTGTCAGAAAGATGTTGAAAAATAGACAGTAAACACGAAAGCAAGATTGAAAGCAAACTTCTTATACTGTAAGCATCTGTGGCTGTGAATACAGTATTACACAGTACCAAAGAAAAGAAATCACAAATGCTCGTAGAATGCAGTGCATGTCTCAGATTGTGTGAGGAGGACAGATAACAGTGTAAATGTAAATGTAACCTCTCGGGAAGAGACTGTTTCTCTGGGTTTGAACGGTTTGCTCACACTGAAAGAGGTGGTGACAAGCCAGTAAAATACTTCCAGCTGCTCTCTACAGCACAGTTAGGGGTTTCTTTTCACACGGGGCTCTACATGCCCTCATTTTGTTCTTAAGTTTGCCCCATAATGACTGATGAAGCAAAACGGTTTGTGATTATATGCAACATCTTACAACACCACATCCATTTCTGTCTGCACGCCTTCACACAAGACGAAACAGGCTGACTTTATACATGCAGAGTTTGGTAGACTTTATCCATTCATTCACCTAAACAGAGCGATTCTTAAAAATGTCTCTATGATGATAAATATGTGTGGCGTTATGCATTGTGCAGCCATAATCATTCATCTTAAAGTTTGCAAACTCAACTGAAAGTTCGAATAATATAGGCTATCTGATATATTGATTTGCATTCATTTATGTTTCATGACTGATGTACAGTGGAAAAAACAATCTCCCAGATCAAGAACACTTCAAAGTAATAAATGCTGCTAAACTATTCAATCTTTCCAGTGTTTTGGTCTGAAAATGATAAATATGTCTGGTGCCCTGCAGTAAACCTCTGTGCAACCTCTCTGGACTGAACGCTCTCATTATTGAGTTTTCTGCATTGAATGCTCATCTAAACCAAAAGACAGTGTAAGTGATGTTGATTTTGGACCCTCACCAACCTCCCACTTTTTTCATCTCGCTGGCTCCAGCTAAATGACCATTTTGACCGATTCGGTCATGGATGTCCGTGGGCCATGAAAACCTCTGTTAACCACCTCGCCTGTGCCAAGATTCATCAATGTTTGGCTTCACCTCTCTTCTCTTGTGTGGTGTACATCAGCGGCTTGATTTTTGACAGCTTCAGTCTCTCAGAAATATCCGGTCGGTCTGTTGTATTCGCATATGAGACCAGTCATGCGAAACGGGTTGATGAATAAAGCTAAATGAACTATATTTGCATTTCCTGAATTAAATACTAATGCTTGCACAGCAAAAAAAGTGATTCGTAATGCAGAGCTGCCTTAAACTTTACTGTTGCCCCTGCATATATATGCAAATAGAAGAGCGATGATAATGCATTATGCAAATATTATGATATAGTGCAGTCTTACCAAAAATGGACATCATGCCTAATTCTGATTAATTTTTATTTATTTATTTGAAAAAAAAAAAAAAATTAAACCTTTTAAATTGAGGCGTATACTTGAATGCTTAACTGTTTTAGAAAAATATAAATTGACTATACTTTTAAAACTTATACTGTATGTCATATAAAAATATATATGTCAAGTATAAAAATGTATGAATACCAAAAATAGATTTCATAATATATAATATAATATAATATATCTAATTCTGATTTGTTTAGAAAAATTTAATTTAATTAAATGCATTTGTTTAAATGCTTAAAATAAGTTATCGAAAAATATAAAATGTGGCAATACATTTAAATATTTAATTTGAAACTTATTTTTCTTAGTAAGAGCCAAGCAGCCAACAAAGTATACAAAAGTTGTAGTTTTGTAAGAGAGGTTTTTATTATTTTGTATTTCTTTTCTCACTACATACTTCCATGTTGCTTCAAAGTTTGGAGTTAAATGGAGAACATTTAACAATTTAAGTCAATAGGAGATTTTAAACAGAAAATAAATACTAAACTAGGTAACACTTTATTTTAAGGTCCGTGTTATGTTACATGCAATTACTATTATAATAACACTAGATTATGCACAATTACATGCAAGTAACCTTAAGCCAAACCCTAACCATATAGTAAATACATGTAGTTAATTAATATGACTCAGTACTTAAATGTATAATTACACTGTAACAAGAACACCTTAAAATAAAGTGTAACCCTAAACTAAATTAAAAATAAAAATAAGATATATATTTTTACTGTATTATTTGTTGACTGAAGCACAGACTTGCGGTAACAGTTGTGACTCTTACTGTAATTTACACAGTAATCCAGACATATAAAGTCGCTCATCAATCATCAGGAGTCACATCTGGAGCGAGTGCAGACCACTGGAACGCTGACCACAAGGAGGGACAACCAGGAATATCATCCTCTCTTGAGTGACAGAACTTCTCCAGAGGCACGTTCTGTCCACAAAACTCCACCACAATTATCCAGAAATCATCTTCAAAACCATACACTTCTCAAATCACATTTCCGAGCAATTCTTTCCTCCTCAGGTCATCATTTCTTGTAATTTTGCTGTCAGAATCACAGTTTATTCACCATCAGTCAGATGAAAAGCAGGTTTGCTGTGTCAAAGGAGATGGTTTGAAGTTATGAAGTTTGACATGATCTATATGTTACAGACGGTGGTTTAAAACTTGGTTTGCTTTGTAAAAAAAAGTGATATGAACACTAATCCATCAATATAAGGGCTAAAAGCACAAAAAATATAAAATAAACCTAATCAAAATTACATTTATGCATGTGTATTTTTTTATATAGAGAAGGTTAACTGTGACAAGGTCTCTTGAGTTTTTAATAAAAAAGGCAAGACAGTTTTTGGATATGATAAAATTAATAAAAGGATGGCTCAAGTATATCACACGTTCTGTGGAAAAATTCATGCACTGTAAAAATAAAAAGTTGGGCAAACTTAAAATTTTAAGGCAACCAGCTTCAGCAGATTTTTGAGTTTTCTCAACTTCTTGTTTTAAGTTTATACAACAAAAAGTTGAGAAATTTCCTAAAAAATAAGTTGAGAAAACTCAAAAATCTGCTTTAGCTGGTTGACTTAAAATTTTAAGGTAGCCCAACTTTTAATTTTTTTTTACAGTGTGGGGAAATGCACTTAAATGCAAACCTTGGCTTTATAACAGATAGCTCTGATATGTTTTCTCTTGAAAGTCTGTGAAAAGTTCAGTGAGTGATCATTATCATCTCCATTAGAAGTGTGTAGTCTGTGGACGTGGCTATATAACAGCTGTTCCTGCATCTTTGAGGGATATCTAGTCAAAGAAGAGGCCAAGACGCTACTCTCTCCTGGTTTGTTTATCATGACTGAAGGAGAGTGTGACTGGTCATAGGCTGTTGTTTTCTGTCCTCACCGTTATCAATCACTTCAAGGGCTCCTGAACACGAGGGCCATTTTCCCATCATCACTCCCTCAGCAAGACCATTACACTCCTGCATTCTCTACACCTCTCTAGATCTGCTGCTTTCATTCTCCATAAATCAGCCTCACTCACTGCCAAAGCTGTGAAATCATTTTCCTTTTTTTTCCTTTTGTTCCCAGCATGTTTTTGTTAGTGTAATATAATGCGTGAGCAGTATAACCTCACAGGTCAGATCAAACTGTGTTGGTAATGTAAACAAGATGCTAACTTTTGGGTATTTATTAGATTTTTTTTTATTAAATTATTCTTACAGGTGAATATATATATACACAACACACACACACACACACACACACACACACACACACACACACACACATAATGTATGCACACACATATACACACTAAAAATATTTATTTTAACATAAAGTAATAAACTTAATGTTATGCATATTTGTCAGTCATACATAAAGCGGATACGATTTCTGTAATACTAATAATAAATAGAATATGTTATAAATACACAGTGTCCAGGTTTATATATTTATCTACAATCAGTCAGTTTGTTTCGCTCTCATATATTTTAATGAACTGATTGTTGCTTGTTTTTCAGCTTTTTAACTGAATACATTTGAATTGTTTCACATTTGATTCAATTTGAAAATATGATTATATGAAATCAAATAGATGCAAAGTTAACACATTGAGTTTATTAGTTTATGTTAAAACTGTTAATCCAAATGGATTTTTTATATATGCTTGAGTGTGTGTGTGTGTGTGTGTGTGTGTGTGTGTGTGTGTGTGTATATATAATTTCTTTTTTGCACATTTTAGTAAAAACAAACAAACAAACTCACAAATAAAACAAACAAACAAACAAAAAACGTATGGGTGAAATTAGCTTGCATTTAACTTCTTAAAAGTAAGAATAACAGTAAATGACCTTTAAGGTAATTACAGTTGAAGCTCATGCTTACACATTTCACATTCAGATGCATGTAAAAAAACATTCAGGACTAGAATTGTCATTAAAAATGCTCACATGTCTGCATCAGACGGTACTTTCTCTCTCTTTGGTCCTCTGAAGTGACTTCATCCCACATAACCTCACAGTCTGCACACACAGCATCGATCAGAGCGTTGAACTCTGGACTGCTGTCAGTCTTCATTAGTTCTGCTCTGAACCTCATGTGTACATCACTCCACCGCTGTATGAAACAAACCTCGCTGCTGTGCTGCTATCTGAACTACTTCACCAGAGTCATGCAGATTATTTTCAAGCATGCAGATTGTTAAATGACATTAAATCTGACTTCTTTCTTTTTTTTGTTATCAACATTTTTTTTTCATACACAACACAACATCATAACATAACATCCAAAATATAGCAAAACAAAACAACAGACATATACTCACTATCTCAAAAGTCCAGTCAAAAGGGACAGAGAGAGGGAAGGACAAGAAAACACAAAACAAGTCACTCCTTTATACAATCACGTATATTAAAGAGAAAACACTACCAAGCATCAACGGTCGAAGGCCTGGCCCCACCGACTCGCACCGTTGTACATTCACATGACACTATTTGCAGGAGGCTACGGATCCAATATGTTTTTCTACACATGTGTGGTGTAAACCAGTTCTGTATTATTGTCTTCTTCGCAGCTGTAAAACCAGCAAACAACATTCTCTTTTGCATTGAACTAATACAGAGACCAGAATCATCATTAAGGAGACACAAACTTGGGTTAACAGACCAATTAATTTGTAGTAAGAATGATAAAACCAGGTTTACATGTGACTAGTTACATAGACTAATGACAATAAATCTTACTTCTTTCTTAAAAACACTCAATTGAAACTAAAACTTGTTGCGACATTAACGTAAGACATAAATAAAGCAGTAAGAAAAGAGACGGCAATGTAAAAATAAAACCAACATGATAAAGTAACAGATTTATTTGGTTAGGCTTTTTGAAAATTTAATTTAAAATAAAAAAAAGTCTCAGAATTGATTGTAAATATTTTTTTAAAATACATGTTTCTGGTGTTATTGTGATTAATTTGGTGCAAATTATTTAAATAAACATCTGTTATCAACATGCTTTGGCGTTTTACATTAGAAAATATTTTGCACATGTTCATATTTGACCTTAATACAACACTAAAAGTTTCATATTTGATTTTAAAATAAAGTTGCCGTGCATTGAATTTTCAAACTTTAGTGAGTAATGAGTGAGCTCATTTTTCTGTGGTAACTCATTGTAAAACATTATGGAAGAAAACCAAATCTTGAATTGAATTTATCTAAGCACACCAGTTATGAGACACAGAGCTCTGTTTTCTTAGGGCTCAACGATATCTTGTTTTACCTGAATTATTTCACTATTATCCTGCGGTATGTGCTATTGCCGCAGGCCTTTGCTGATTTCCAAGAATTATTGTGTGACCCTTGGATGAACCCTCAGCATCGAATCATTAAAAAATATGAGCACCGAGCAGCGACTGCTGCATTTGTCATTAAGCTGAAGGGTGCCTCACAGATTCAGTGCAGTTATACTGTATGTTCCTGTCCCTGGTGCCAAGAAACCATTCAATGCTCAATCTCCAGAAGAAAAAATACACATTTCCCAGTAGCTGATCTCTTAATCATGGAGACACTGTAAAACAAGCCTATCAGGAAGGGATATTCACTGATTTAACTATTAATCTGATTCCAGCCACAATCTATGGGCAACTCAGCTTCACTTTGAATGACTTTTAAAGTCTTTTTTCAAGGCCATTTAAAAATCTTAAGAATAGTTGACTTGCATAAATCAGTTGTTTTAAAGTAATGTTACAAAAGTTTGGCAATGCTGACAGACATACAGATTGCTATTCATATCATATAGGCCTTACGGTTGAAACTATAGGACAATTTATTGGAAAATAGACCAAAATAGTAATTGCTTTAAAGACTGGCATTGTTACCAACATAATGTTTTGTGAACCTAGACAATGCACAGCAAATGTTATGCTATGTTGATTATTGTTTTATTACAGGTACTGTCACTTTTCCTTTTTCCTTGCAAACTCTTTTTGGTTCGAGGTTCATGTGTACTCGTTTTAAATTTTGTTAATTTAGAACAAAAAAAGTGTAGCTTTAAAATGTATTATAGTTTTTTCCAGGAATGGAGTGGTTTTGATGCACAGAGTTGTTTTTATTGTCTCTTATAGCATGTTTATTTTTTATTTAAACCCATGAAAATGCAAATCCTGGTGAAAAATCACTTTTTAAAGCTGTTGTTCCATCATTATCCCTCACAGACAGATAGATATTAACTATAGAAACACACCAGAAACAGTCACGTCTAGCTTCTAGACATTCAGCGCTCCTTCTCGACCTCATTCGCTCTTTCTCCACCTGCTCTTTCTCGCTTCTTTGAATCGGAGGCCAGCAAAAGCAGAGGTCCAGCCAGCATATGTGAAGCTGATCAGACGTTTGGGCAGAGATGATGTAGACTGTTGCTATTCCCATTCAGCGTCTCTGTGAAATACAGCCCGCAGCAGCTGATATATTTGATTATCGTTACTTTTTGAGATTCCCCAGACATCAGGCTCAGGTTCCCAAAGACCGAGTCAGTAATTTATTTGTCTGGGGATGGATAACATTCCACTTCTTCATTTCCACATGGATGTCTTTTTCGCTTTTCTTTTCCCTCCTGATAAGCATGTAATATTCAGACGTTTCTTTTTGGATGTTTCTTTTCCTTCACATCTCCTGTTCTCCTCCTGTATGGCTGCGTGGGTTGTGTGTGCGAAACAATGAAGTGTAAGATAAGTGATTGTTTAAACATCTCTCGCGCTTCATCAGAGCGATGACAATGTTTGTGCAACGGCCATCAGTCAAGTGCACTGACCATCTCAACCGAATCCAGTAAGTCATCCATCTCTTCAGCCTAAGCACGGACTGCTTTATTTCATCATGAAATCTTTATGGGCAGAAAAACAACAAGACGGAAACCTGAGCGCTGTGATTTTCCCATCTTTTTTTGTTTCGGGGGAGGTATTTAAACAAAAGGCTTCTGTTGTTACTATATCAATGTTAATTTGCGACTTGGCAAACGTTCGGTCAGAGGAAGCTTGTGGTTGAAGGATATTTCTTCCACATAGATATCTTGTGTCTTTTTGTAGCCCAAATGCTATACTTACACTCAATATGACCTTGTAGATATGAGAGGAAATGTTTGAAACGTACGTCATGGCATCTCAAGAGGTAGGTTTTATTAGATCGTGTTTCAAAGCTAACAATGAAGTACAGCTACACCTTTGTCCAGACATCATAACATCCGATGGTCCCTTCTGAACCCCGAATCTTGAGGACCTGCTAAAGATTATGCAAGCGCCGCTGCCAAAGAAGGGTAGACAATACTGTGAAACTTCAGAACATGGTTACAAAAATAATAATAAAATGAAATAATGAAACTACAAAATCCTGACCACAGGCAGTCATAAATACAGTGTTGTTCCAAGACTTACAACACATGGGCAACTCTCGGTGCAGTGGAAACTTGCCCAGTTTATCAAAGGGAGATATTTGAACCAGATGACGGGCTGAAATATGGATTCTGAGCACCGAGTTAACAGCTGAGACTGGGGTTAACATGCTTTCATCAGCTGGTACAGTCGGTATCGGTTGGAAATCTAGTTGGTTAGCTGAAAAGTTTTAAAGAAGCATCACAACTGCATCCTTGAGCTATTAATGTAAACTGACCTTGATTGAGGGGAAGTGCCTAAAATATGTTGCCTAAAATATGTTGATTAAATTGATTTGCATAAGTGTCAGCGTGACATGCATATTGTGTTAAATTTATTTCAAGAACTGTTATGCATTCATGCTGTTGTTTTAAACTTGCACATTAGGGTTATTATCATTAACTAAAACTAAAACCATATAAACGATTTTCATTACTTGAAATAATAAACAATAACTGAAATAACATGTATAATAAAGTAAACTTATTTCAGCTAGTTGCCAAAAGCAACATTTTTCATTTTCATGTAAAGTTGAAGTACTAAAATAGCTAAAACTAAAAACAAAATCTTACTAAAACTATATAGACATTAAAAAAAACGATTAAGATGACATAAAACAACACAATTACTAAAAACTAAAAGTCTAATTTAAAATATTAACAAAATATATAATAGTATATAAATAACACCGATGCACGTACATATATTCTGTACTGTACTGTATTTATTTTGGGTCGTTAAATGAGTTTTTTTCAGGGACTCTTTCTGCAGTTTACATCGTAAAGTCATTAGGTGGAGACAAGTAAGATTCTTTATGAGGGAGTCAATGAACCATTCACTCAACTGATTCATTCAAAACACATTCAGGGAAAAAAGATGGTATTTATGAGTGAGTCATTGAATTATTCACTTAACCAATATGCTGATTAGTTTAAAACAGTGCTTCATTCAGAAACATAACAAGTCCTTATGAGTGAGTCATTGCACCATTCACTCAACCAATTTGTTTAAAAGCACTGATTTATTCAGAAACAAGAAGACTGGAGACATGTAAAGGTTATGTGGAAAGCCTTTATATGGAGATTGTTTGGGTGTGTTGTATTTTGAATTAGGCTTTTCCAAACTTTTTCTGTGTGTATAAATACGAAATAATTTATGCAGTTATTGACAATTACTGACAAACCAGCTGATCTTCCAGTTTGTCGTGCTGACAAGTCTGCAAACCCCATGTTAAACCAGCAAAGCAGACCAGCTTAACCCGCTCTGCCAGGGAACTATAGGTTAAAGCTGAAGTGTTGCCTTGTATTTTTTTATTTTGAATTGTCATGACTGGACTTATTTAAGTGACAACATCTCAACATAAAATATGCAAAATAAATATTGTAAGCCATCTCATCTTTAGTCTAGTTTGATCTATTTTCAGATGCTAACTATAGGCGCGTTTCCATTACCCTTCAAACTGTGCAAATTAAAATTGCGAATTGAAAATACCTAATGTAAACGCGTCAATTTTGCAAGAACTCCCATGTATCACAAAAAAGTTTTTACGCTCGCATGAGGTGGTTTTTCAGGCAATTCGAAAAAGGAATATTTCGCAAAACTGCAATGGAAACGTTTTTTTTTTTGCATTTACAGGCGTATGTAAAAAGTCAGATAATCATTCTTCAACGTACTATAACCTTCAAGAAACACTTCATACGTGGTCGCTCTCGAATATAAAGGGCTTTCCCTGCCATTAATGCTTAGACAATTTACACTGCACACGTCTGCGGTGCGGCTCTGATACGGCCACTGAAGCTGACTGCAGCCAGTTTAGTCGATGCTTGTGTTTATTCCAGCCATGCCTCGCATGTTTCTGAAGTGGCTCTCCGTGCTGCTTCTCTAAAGATACACGCTTACGCCTCCTTTGAATAAATATATCCAAAATCCGTCAAATCTCACCAAAATCCATTGCCATGACTTATCACGAGAGGCAAAAGGGTACGTTTTAGTCGCATAACACTGGTTAAGGGAAACGCCGTCATTTCGAAATACTTTTTATCAGCATTTATAAAATATCGCCAAAGTTTTGCACAAATCTGTAATGGAAACGCGCCTATATGTTTACCGCATGTCTTGGTCTGAAAGTGCAAATCAGAGTGGCACATTATTGTGTAATTTGCAGATATCATCTTTAAACAGCATTGTCGTCATATGATGAAGCAGCTCCGACGTGCTAACTCTACTAAAATGAATCACGTTCGCAGTTTGACATTTTGCTAGAATCATATATGACTTCTCAATGTCTACTCTCGTGCTTCACACTAATCCATTGTTCATAATTAGCATTCATTTAAAGCAGACTTGAGTCATTAGTTACTTACAAACCTATTGTAAGTTCCGCCGAGATGCTTTAGATTTTTGTGATTGTCACAAAGGTGCATTATCAAGCTATCAGCTACATTTAATCCATGTCCATCCATTAATGAGTTCATAGAACATGGTATGTTTTATGCAATCGCTGTCTCACATTACTGCTCTGATCTTGCTAATCCAGACTGATTGTACTGCGGCATGACTATGGTTGAAACTATGCGAATTGCGTTTATGACCCATCTAAAGAGTCTACTCAGATTCTGGACTCATTGAATAACGTTGAAATGCATATCATTTCAAAAACATCATCGATAATAATATACTATTACCTAAAGTCTAGAATTTATTATAGAAACAATATTCTTGCTCTGGCTTTCAAACTTGTAATTACTTATTCTGTTATGGATAGAGGGAGTTGGTTATAACTCAATGGTCTTATGTTTGACAGGGTTTTGAAACTTGAGATTCATAAAGTGACTAGACTCATCTTGTTCACTCTGTCAGCCAGAGGTTTGATCAAACTCCGTAACATTTTTTCTGGCTAGTCAAATAACAGTTATTCTTTATCGATGTGTACTACAGGCGATTTTGCCAGCTGCTAAGTCCCTAAAACGAGATCTCCGTTTCATCACAAGAACAGAAATCAATCATTCCAAAAACTCATCGAAATGGGATCTTCAAATCTAGACTGTGTATTATGAGAAGATTCTGCCTGTAAATGAATGACTTCATCAGTTGGGAGGAGGGAGTTGTGTTATACAGTGGTCTGTATTTTGAGTTTTAGAAATGGTTTAGAAGTGGTCGGCCAATCTGTGCACATCTGGCGAGACGCGAGAGGTTTTCAATAGCTCCGCAACAATTACTGGCAGTAAATAACAGTGTGAGTTTTTATGATGTGTCTCAGGCTGATATCCATGCTTAAGACATAAAACAGCTCCTTAAAGAAAAATTCAGTCAGAAAAGTTGATGGACAAGCTTGTAATCAAATCAGCCTAATTACACAACCACTCAATGCCATTTCAAATCCACAACCGTCACATGATTTCAATAAAAAAGAGGATATTTTTCCTAGCTTTTTCCTTTCTGCTGTAGAGTTTTATTAGTTACAGTACTTGAACAAATGTTTCTTTGTTTGCAGGAAATGTCACCCATACAGGCTATTCTCTGGCATTGTAAAACTGAAATAATGAAATGAATTTTGGCAAGCCGTGCTACAGAATTATTTCTGTAAGTGTTTAGCCCCAGTATGATTGCAGGCGTCTAATGAGGTAAAGGTCACAGCAGTGCTGGATAAGAATGAGCTCAACGTGAAGCTGAGGTTTTCATAAAGATTTACTACGACCCAGCATCTTGTTGCTGTTGTCAGTATAATGTTACTTTGAAGGCTGTTGCATTACATGCGGTTTTGCGAGGAAATGAGTAGCTGCATGTGTCAACACCTAAATCTAATGCCTTTGTGTGGCTTTTTACTTTATGAGTTTCTGATCTCATTGAAAAACTGTGGTAAAATAGTATCATGATAATGTGGAAAGGTGATATACTAAATAAAATTCTCAAAGAAAAAGTTAACATTTGCTGAAAATGTGCTCATCCTCCAGCCATCCAAGATGTAGATGAGTTTGTTTCTTCATCAGGTTTGTAGAAATGTGTCTCTGCATCAGTCTCAGCAATGGATGCTCTGCAGTGAATGGGTGCCGTCAGAATGAGAGTCCAAACAGCTGATAAAAACATAACAATAATCCACATCTACACAGTAATCCATCATTAAGACGTTTTTAACTTCATACTGTTGATTCTGACTAAAATACATAGTATTTTATATAGTAGAGTCCATAATCCATAATAACACTTCATCCAGTGAAAAAGTGTTCTGGTCTGAATCAGGAGAGAAATCTGCATCAGATCAAGCAGCGTTTACAAGCCAAAACAGCTCTAAACTAATATGTGGCTGGATTTTGATGAGAGACAACAGGAGATGCACTTTTTCACTGGAGTAAGAGTTATTATGGATTATGGACTTGTATTTAAGTTAAAACATCTTAATAATGGATTTTTTCATCTTTTGTCTTCTCCAGATGTTAACTGATGGACTGGAGTGGTGTGGATTACTTGTGGATTATTGTGATGTTTTTATCAGCTGTTTGGACTCTCATTCTGACGGCACCCATTCACTGCAGAGCATCCATTGCTGAGACACTGATACAGGACACATTTCTACAAACCTGATGAAGAAACAACTCATCAATGTCTGATTTAAAAAAAAATATATATATTGTGCTTTATATTAATTCTTGTGTGTCACATATGCACTGCAGCTATGTTAAATGATAATTAGCAGTATGTATGGGTGTGTTTGGCTCACTGAGATGTATTTCTGGTATCTGTAGTTGTGATGAAACACTGGGTCATTGTTTCACACCCAGAATGGAGGGCCGTAGGGGGTCCCATCAGAAAGCCAGTTACCTCAGACAGAGGGAAATTCCTGTCCTCCTATGAATGTTTTATTAGTCAGGCTGGGTGTGTGCAGGTTAAAATATTCACCCCTCACCACAAAACCAAACCAACGTATATGTGCTTGGATTGAAGCAGACATGACGGTCCAACTGGCCATGAGCTTCTGTGAGTTCTCATGTGAATAAATGAGCCTTCAGTAAACAATGTCAGTGATAATATCAAGCTTCTTAAAGCTCTGAAGAGCCTTGGATCAGGGCTGGTCTGTGGGTTTTTGCAGCCCCGGGCCAATTCATGAAAACGGGCCCCAACAGTGTGAAATAATTTGAGGTGGGGTGGAAAATCCATTCAGCAGCGCATTGTTATTCTTTCCTTTGTAATTCTGAATCAATCCACAAAATATTAAATTCTTTCAGATTCTCTAAATTTATACTTCTTTTTTTTTTTCTACTGCCAACATTTTCACCGGCTCTACCACTAAAGATTCAACCTATTTTTATTTTTAAACAATGCATTTTTATATTTGCTATAAACATTTTGCATGCATTTTGCATACAACAATTTTTGTAATCATTACATGTTAAGGTTTCTTTACAAATTGTTTTATTCACTAAAAAAAATGTATTTACCAAAAGAAATCTGAAAATTGTATTACTATAATGTAACTGTAAATTCATTAATGCACTCTTGCTGGAAGATGATTATTTTGCAGTTTAACACATTCTTACCAATACTTTCAAGAATGATTTTTTTTTTGCTAATTTAACAAAACTTTGTCTATATTAAGATAACAACATTATCTTGACAAATTATTATTCTATTGACAAATCAATATAATTTGAAACCACAGTGTAACATACAGAATACATCAGAATATAACAGATCATAGAATCTCAAACGTTTAAAGGACAGGTTTGCTGTTTTTCAGACAGCTTTGTATTATGCAGTATCAGAAACATATGTAAATGATCAACATTCACACTTTCTCCATGTTACCTGCACTCAGATTTACTTATTTATTTGCCTGCAAAAGTAAAAACTAAATAAATAAAATAAACATAATTTTGCATCATGCAGCAGACTTTTGACAGCTCCATTTATTTTATGCTATTGTATATTTTTAATCAATATTTTGGATTAGTTTTTATTGTTATTTTACGTTTTCATTTTTAAAAGTTTTAGTAATTTTGTTGTGTATTTGTCATTTTTATTAGTGTTTTTTTATTTTATTTTTTAATATGTCTATGTAGTGATTATTAATGTTTATTTCCGTTTTAGTTTGATTTATTTTAGTACCTCAAGTTAAACTGAATGAAAATGAGAAATGTTGCTTTAGCAGCAGAAATACAATAAAGTTTTTATAAAAATGGTTTTAGTTTAACCGTAATAACCCTTCTCCATCCTTACATTTGAGCCCTGTCTTAAGAAATGCTTCTGTTGGTGCATAATATTTTTGACTTGAATAGAACTTATCAATTCTTTTAGGTTACCTGACAACATCTGTGTAAATATATAGAGTCTATAAATGTTTAATGAAACAAAATCAGAGTCAACTAACAAGAAGAGTTAAATCTAAAGTGTGCATTCACTGAATGAATTTTCTGTGCATTACTTGTTTTAATAGTCCTGGTTATTGTGATTTAATGTGACATTTGACCGATTGTTTCCAGTGTAGAATGGGTGAAGTGCCTTGAAATAGAAATCCTCTCATTTATTATGAAACATCTCACGGGGCCCCAATTAGGGTCCTAGACGACTCCCAATAGGAGGGTCTGGCCCTGCTTGAGTCTGAACGTCGATGTGTTCGCTTCAAGCAAAGTTTTAATAACTCAGAAGCAACATATGGAGCGTGTCTTTCATCATTCCCCTCCTCCATTATACTTCTGAATAATACTGCATGTACGGCCAAGTCAGACCTCTTGATAAAGATCAATTCGCAGGTTGTCGTGAAACTGGTGACGGCGTTCTTGAGGTGGGAGTACGACTGACTTTTAGCCGTCGATGTGAATAACATGTGCTGGCTCTGACGTCAGCGAGAGGAAGGTGTCTTGAAGTTCATTCCTCCGTATATTGAGTTGGCTGAAGAAACGACGGCGCGTCTGGTGTCGCGTAAGTCAGGAGATTGAAACGACCTCTCAACAAGTTCACACTCTCGCTAAGCTGGAAAAACAAGGAGTGCATTTCTCGGCTTTTGAGAAGCATACGATCTGCTGTTAATAATGGCACACTGATGTGGTTTGGCTCTCTCATGCTAATATGTCTCTGTCTGGACGAGGCTTAATGGGTATTTGGGGCGACCTGTGGATCTCTGAGTGGTGAAAACTAAGATCACTACTGAAACTCTTGGAGCGGCTTCACTTACCAGATTTATCCTCTGAACTGAGCTTAGACCACCAGGCGAAGAAACAATAACCAGAGCCAACTGTGAGATATTATGACAGGAAAACTTCCAGAAACTCACACCTACTCTGGATAATTTTCATGCAAGCTTATTTGTCATATCTTGTATTTTCATATGAGTTCCTGTCTTCAGTATTGTGGCCTTTCTTTTTGCCTTGCCTCTGCTTTTGTAAAGTCTCCATGGCCTCTTTATTTCCTATTCCAGCACTGCTGCTGTTTAGTTTAATGTTAGCTATTAAAATATGCCACTCGTTATGCCAAAATAAAATCATTTCCATCAAATCAATCAAAGTTATGGCTGGTATCCCGTCACTTGTGCTCAATCTCGAGCCGGTTCAGTGACATGATGCCTTTTTTCTTCGCTTTTCCTGCCTTTGCATGCATTTTTTCATGTTTAATTAAATTAAATTGCAGTAAATAGGTGAGGGGCTGAAAATAGACATGCTGTTGGGCCTTGGGTTATTTTGGGAGTTTATGTATTAGAAAATACACACAAGTCTTCTGAAGTCATGTGATGGAAAGACCAAAATGCAAACATTTGGTTCATTTGCATTCACTTTTAGATTAAAAATACCATTGATTCTTGCATATGTTGCAGTTGATTGTGACATTCAATTTTAGTATGCATGTTTTAATATTTAACTTTTAGAGACTCATTTTGGTCTTTTCCTCTTAATGAAGTTATTGCATGACTCGTGATTTTGCTGAATTGACTGCTTTTATGTAGTTTTCTGTTTTCTTGGAGCTTGACCGCTGTCAATATGAACTGTACTTCTCACAAACTGCATACAGGTTTGAAATGACGTAAATGATGTACAGAACTGAACGTTTTCGACTAGCATTGTCTCTATATTTTCAGTGCATGATGAAGTTGAAGGTTCTTGAGGCTCTTCATGGACGCTGGTTCTGGGACGGTCCAGAAAGAGCATCACAGTAAGATCTCTGATGTGAAGACAAAGCAGACGTGGTCCTGCTGGGAAGTTGTCTAGGCAGGAGCAGGAATTTGTCCCCAATCACTCTGTCATGTTGTCACTTCCCTCGCTGGGAATCAAAAGAGAAACAATATGGCAACTGTACTGGATGAAGTTTCAGTGAGTACTACATCCAACAGCATGCCGATCTCCATCTCTGTCTTAAAGGGGCAGTTTACCAAAAGATGAAAATTAGGTCATTATTTACCTTGTGTCTTTACAAACCTGTATGAAAAAGTCAATCAGGTCCAATGTCAATGTTGTTTTGGACCCCATTGACTTCCATTGTTTGGACAAAAACAGTTATTTTGTGTTCCACAGAAGAAAGTCATACAGGTTTGGAACGATATGATGGTAAATTATGAGTTTTTATTTTGGGTAAAATGCCACTTGGGAAAAAGTACTACACATTAGCATACTTGTAAAAAGATGACTTATTATGGAAGTAATGTACTTTAATATTAAGTGCAAAGATCATATTTAATGTTTTTGGACACTTAACTGCAAGTTATTTAGAGTTAAATGTATTATAATTTAAATTTATATGGAATGCAATCAGTAAAATTTAAAGGTTATTTTACCCACTTAATTATTAAGTATATGTTTATATGTCATTTTGTAATTACTTGTATTGACATATTGTTACTGACAAGCATTTATAGTACTAAAATATACTTTAATGTATTAAATTAATTTTTAAATATCAAATAACACAGTTAAAATTATAATCAAGTACTTTAGTATATCAGTCACATCAAAATAATCAAAATAAGTGTATTTTAAAGAATGTCAAAATATTGAAACCTTTTAAGTAAAATATTTAATTGGACATTATTTTAAAGTTTACGTCTTAAAAGTGTACTTAAGAAACAGTCGTGAAAGTGTGTCGTCGCTTTAAGTGACTTTTTATATCACTAATATTATATTATCTGCAAGTACAGTATTAAATACAGTATATATTTGAGTATGTATTCAATACACTTAAGTGCACTTCTTTTTCACAAAGGCTCCCTTTAAGAGCAGTTTTAGTGGTCATTTTAATATGCCAAGGGTTGTGATGTGACTTGACTTTGAATGGACACCAAGTAACAGCACAGAAGGATAAAATACAGTGACCAAAGAACCAAGACGGTCTTAAACGAGCTCTAGATAATAGCTGTGTGTGCCGTAGAAGCAGTGATTACGAAGCCCTTTCAATATATATTCATCATGTCACTGCACACAGAGAGAAGCGGACAAAAGAAAGTCTTGTTATCGTGAATCATCAGGATTCACCGAAGCGCTGCGGCAGCATGTAAACGTGGCTTTCTTCCTCTGCTTTGTCTCGTTATTCTGACAGTCGGAGTCATAAAGTTTTCTCTTTTTTTTCTTTACAAGCTTCTCTTCCCTCATCCATTAAACCCATCTCTCCTCTCCAGATCGTTCTGCTTGATCGGACATGAGCACAAAAGAGCCACAGTAGCATTGCTGCATGCTTTCTTGCCTGTTGAAAGGTAGAGGTGGTTTGGTCAGTGCCTCTCAAAAGTTATAGTCGCTGTCGTTCAGCTGTTAAGAGCAGATTTAGAAAGTGTCTGGATTTGCCTTGATATTTTCTAGACTTTTTAAATCAGCTGTTGCACCATATTTTATATATAAGGTCTAAATATATGTTTTGCATTACATATAATGTAAAGTATGTCTGGTTTAGTTTTTCGAAGACTTTTAAAGTGTGCACTTATTTAATCACAGTTGTACTATCAGAGTTTTCAAACGCCTTTAAGTTTAGGTAAGAGCTTTTGAAGTGTAAATATTTTAGTATATTGAACTGGAAAACATGAAAATCTATCATACAGGCTATCATATTTCACAAAGCAGCAACATACTGTGAAACAAAATTCAATTGCTTCCAGCTTAGCTTAGAAAATAGCCATAACATTAGTGGGATATTTGGGAATAAGCAAGAAAAATAAAAAATGACAAATCTAAGCTTCACGTATTTATCTGTTTATGGAAAATCTGTAATGAATAACAGCGATCATGCGCGATTCGGTGTTGCTGGGTAGTTGATTTTGCATGTGAAAACATGTTAGTTTTTAGAAAGAGTTGATTCAGAGCCACACACTTTTTGACGTTTGGCCAGAAGTCGCCACAGGCTGTTTTTCTTCAACGAGAACGTGCATCGCCCATTAACTCACAAAATTATACCCAAAATTGACCATAATTGTTGCGATGACGAGTGCATATTGTGTGCGCAGGATGCACACCTCCTCAAAAGATGTGACGTGTTTACGGTTTTCCTCATTGATATGATGTTGTGTTTCTAAGCCGCCAGAGCACAGCTTGAGGAATGGAAGTGTGTAATTTAAAGACAAAGGCTGTTTTAGAGCTGTTTGTTTTTGGGGAGCAGCAGGGGTGTGTATGCGGCTCGGGAGGTTTGCCAGACTGGATGCCTGCGGTCGTCCTCTTGACCACCCATAACGGGTGCCTGGAGACCACAGAAATGTTCCCCTGATAACACAGGCCCACCACAGAGCCTGCGTCCAAATCAGCGGTCTGTGAGAGCAGCACTGCCATATATTGTGAATGTGTGGTGATGCTGTGCATGTGAAACACACAGAATGCAACTGTGCATGCTCTAGTTGTTATTCTGCTCATTTTTAATTTACATTTTTTATTTTGTTGTTTTTTATTATTTATTTATTTTGCCATAATGCTTAATTTCATGGGTGACGCCCCATGAAAATTGTAATTAAATAAACGCACTATATTTTATTTAGTTAATTTTAATATTTAGTATTTTTAGTCGATTTATTGGTACTAAATTATATTCATTGATGGTTATGATCCATTTATTACTTGTTAACCACTTTTTTATTTTTTTATGTGTGTGTGTTCACATAGCAAATGCCAGAAACTTTATCAAGCTTTGTATCATTCTGATGAAGTAAAAATGTCTTTAAAAAACATTTTTGGCCAAATGACCGAACAACACCAGAGAGTTA
Organism: Aspiorhynchus laticeps; assembly: GCA_023376895.1. Taxonomy (NCBI): domain Eukaryota; kingdom Metazoa; phylum Chordata; class Actinopteri; order Cypriniformes; family Cyprinidae; genus Aspiorhynchus; species Aspiorhynchus laticeps. The sequence continues at coordinate 1,512,723 of CM041809.1, forward strand.
ATAATATCTCCTTTATGTAAGCAATAGGTATGAGCGGCTGTGCTTACAGAGTAAAATGATGGATTTATAGTACCATACCTGAAACAGAAAACTAATAAATACAGTAATATTCCCTCACAGAAAGGCTTCTCCCTCTCTTCTGAAGCTGTAGAAGATATGTGAGACTCCTGGAGCCGTTTGTTTGCAGAAGAAAAATCTGAAAAACAGGAATTTTCAGCAAGTCTTTATTTATTCTCTTTTTAATCTCATTTAGAGACAATTGAGAGATTAATAATGCAAATTGTGTGAACATTGAAATATGTTCAATTTTACATATGATACTCCCCCTTCAGAGTTCAACATGAAGCATGATTCGGTTTTCTTGTGAATGATTTGTTAATAGCTACATGTTAAAAAAAATAATAATTTACGTATTCGAAATGACTTTCCTTTTATAGCGTCTCTCTGAAATATGTCAAATTAATGAAGGAAAATGGGCTGAAAATGGTGTCTCTCACCAAAAAGTCTCTCATGCTCACCAAGGCTACATTTATTTAATCAGAAATACAGTACAAAGATGTTTTCTATGTGAATCCATGGTAAAATGTAATTTATTTCTGTGATCAAAGCTGTATTTTCAGCATCATTACTCCAGTCTTCAGTGTCACATGATCTTCAGAAATCATAATAATATACTGATTTGCTGATTTCTGATTATTATCAATGTTGAAAACAGTTGTGCTGCACAATATTTTTATGGAAACCTTGATACTTTTTATTTTTCAGGATTCACAGATGAACAGAAAGTTCAAAAGAACAGCATTTATTTGAAATATAATTTTTTGTTACATTATAAATGTCTTTACTGTCACTTTTGATCAGTTGAATGCTGAATAAACGTATTGATGTCTTAAAAATAAAACATCTTACTGACCCAGACTCATATAGACTAAAGCCATAACACGATCCAGGAGATACTCTTTATGTCACCGAGGCTTCACCCAAACTAACCCAAACTGTTCCTGTTGAGTGTGGTTGTGTACTGTAATAGTGTTGTTATTCCAGTGAGGCAATGGCAGATGAGCTCTTTCTGTTTGCATCCATGACCCGCCGTCTGTTGTCACTCCACAAGTAATGGACATTTTCATCACACCATCACAGATTGAAGAAAGATCTCCATGAAGTTGTGAAGAGAGATAATTGAGCTGAATGTGGAGCCAGACGTACTGCTGTAGCTGCCATGTTTGACATGTATTTGGAAAAGTTGTGAATGTTCTCACAATCTCTCGGATAACAAAAGAACAGTGAGAAATAAACAATCTCATTTTTGTTTCTTCATTCATGCGTTTATTATTGTTGTTCTTGGAGCTCTGGCCTTTTGAGAGCTTTTGAGTGCTGGAACAAGAATGTTGCATTTATCAGAACGATAAAACTTTCATTGTGATGGTTTATAAATAATGGTGTATAAATCTTTTTTATACGAGTGCAGCAATACAAGGACATTTATTTGCATCATGTTCGACCTGAAATCATATAATATTGACTTTCCTTCAACAAATCAAACGGTTGGGTTGATAGAAAATTTCAAACCAAGAAGCTGTAAACCTTTTTTCTTATGTAACTCAAAAGAATATTAGAATTATAAAGTATATTATGAATATAACCTAGCAGCTTTTTTACATTTAAAGGAGTAGTTCACTCAAAAATGAAAATTTAATGAAAATGTGCTCACACTCAGGCCATCCAAAATGAGTTTGTTTCTTCATCAGGTTTGTAGAAATGTGTCTCTGCATCAGTGTCTCAGCAATGGATGCTCTGCAGTGAATGGGTGCCGTCAGAATGAGAGTCCAAACAGCTGATAAAAACATGATAAGTAATCCACACCACTCCAGTCCATCAGTTAACATCTTGAGAAGACAAAAACTGAAACAAATCCAGCATTAAGACGTTTTTAACTAAAATATGAGTTCATAATCCATAATAACTCTTCCTCCAGTGAAAAGTGCATCTCTTGTTGTCTCTCATATCAAAGTCCAGCCACATATTTGTTTAGAGCTGTTTTGTCTTGTAAACGCTGCTTGATCAGATTTCTCTCCTGATTCAGACCAGAACACTTTTCACTGGAGGAAGCATTATTATTATTATAGATTATGGACTCATATTTTAGTTAAAAACTAAAAACGTTGTCTTCTCAAGATGTTAACTGATGGACTGGAGAGGTGTGGATTACTTGTGGATTATTGTGATGTTTTTATCAGCTCTCATTCTGACGGCACCCATTCACTGCAGAGCATCCATTGCTGAAACACTGATGCAGTGCTACATTTCTCTAAATCTGTTCTTATGAAAAAACAAACTCATGGAATGAAATTTACTAGCACAATGTAAAATCATACAAATTATTAAATTGAATAAATAAGCAAGCATCTTTACCAGTCTCAAGGAGCCTTTTGAATATCTGAATGAGCACAAAATAATTTCTGAAACCATTCAATTTACAATCCGATCCTGTATGATTCTAGAATTCTTGTACTATAGTGCAAATGTCATATGGACTTTTATTATAGGCTACTTCAAAGAATTCAGCTTTTGTGTAAAAAAAATAAATAACAGTAAATCATTATATTTTTGGTGAATTATAAATGTAATGCTGCATGGACCCGCCTCATCCAACGTTTCACAATGGATTTATAAAAATGACAAACTGAAAGGTGAGATCTGACCCTGTGTTGACTCAAGAAACCCTGAGTTTCTGCTTGAAGCTGTTCATCTGGTACCGTTCTCAAAATAACGCTTCACGGCTCATTTGCACCATCTGCCGGTAATTTACTTTACCATAAACACATCCTTTGCATTGGTTAAGCATCAGCAAATTATTGTTGTTGTTATTTTTTGCTTGAAAAGGCCACACACATTCTTTTTTGAAATAATGAATTATTTCTCAATTTCCGTCATTTGATCTAGACTGTAGAGTTAGTCTAAATATACTTCCATCTACACACAGTAACAGCACCAACTACATGTGTAACCTTCTCTTTCTCACTTTTCTTACTATTTAAGGATGCATGAAATTGATCAAAAGTGACAGTTACAAAAGATTTCTATTTCAAATAAATGCTGTTCTTTTGAACTTTCTATTCATCTGTGAATCCTGAAAAATAAAAATGCATCACGGTTTCCACAAAAATATTGTGCAGCACAATTGTTTTCAACATTGATAATAATCAGAAATGTTTCTTGAGCAGCAAATCAGCATATTATTATGATTTCTGAAGATCATGTGACACTGAAGACTGGAGTAATGATGCTGAAAATACAGCTTTGCATCACAGAAATAAATTACACTTTAAGAGATATTTTATAAAGCAGGAATCGTGTGCGCTCAGAACAAACAAAACAAAACAAAGGTTCTCAGGTGCGTAGAACAAAAAGAAGAAAGTTTTTAGTCCAATAGGTAACTGAATTTGTCCGCACACTGCAAAAAAAGTGCACTGCACTTTTGCATATGAAAAATAAATAACTGGATTTTTGGTAGACCTTTTTTGGTCTTTTTTTTTTTTGCAGTGTGCGGACAAATTCAGTTACCTATTAGTTTAAGAGATATTCACATAGAAAACAGCTGTTTTACATTGTAATAATATTTCATTATATTACTGATTTTACTGTATTATATATGTGGAGACTTCTGTATGAATAAATGCAGCCTTGATAAGCATAGAAGACTTTCAAAGGAACACAAAAACGTACAGAAACCCAAACTTTTAAACTAAAAATGTTGGTTATTTTACGCAACACACTAATGTTGTATGAAACTATAATACTGGTGGACTCAAGTATTTGTACACACTCAATTTAAAATGTTGCATTACATAAAAACATATCAAACCAAGTTTAAGCTGTCGGGTTTTGCTTGGTTTTTAGTGTTTTGTAATGTAATTCAGTGCAATTTATACATTAGAATGACTTAAAATACATGTATTTATTTTTAGGGTCACTGTATATGATCTGATAGTTTATGAACCACACTGGTGATTCTTGTGCACTGAAAAAAAAGATTTTTTTTATTTTATTTTAAGGTAAGTGGTTGCAAACAATTTATTTTAGCTACATTTAAATAATAAAAAAACATGTTGAAAGTTAGTCAACTAAATTTGTTTATTTAAATGTAGCTAAAATAAATTGTTTGCAACCACTTACCTTAAAAAAATGTAGTAAATTCAATGAATCATTTTTTTCAGCGTGGATTGTGATGATATTTATTTACACCTGTTTGTGTCCTTCACATTTTCTGTATTAAATATCTGCAAACAACCTAGACTGAGTCTGCAGAGCTGGTCTCAGATCAGTCATGTCTGTAGTGTCACTGTATGGTCAGCGGCTGATAGCAGACATGTGTGCGGTCCGGTCCGGTCCAGATGGTAAGGTCAGTCCTCGTTCCAGGTGAACTCTAATTAGCTTCACTTCCTCCCTACAATGACTGCTTGTGCTCCACAATAAAAAACGGGCATCCATGCTATAAGATCTAAGGCCACCCAAAAGCATCCCAGTGTGGAAATGAATGTGAATGTTTATTGGGAGCTGTAGTGATTTTATGAAGCGCCATTGACAGATACAGCAGAGTGATTTATTCCTCTGTCTCAGCCGGGGCTCCTGTGGGAAACGTTACAGAATATTGAGGTTATAGAGGATGTAAAACAAACCCACAGTGTCATCATGTAAGGCCTGTAAAGCGCAGGGACACGGCGCCTCGGCAGCGTTAAACTCCTCTCGTGCTCTGTTTGCTGGTTCCTGGCGTTCCTGAAGAGCAAGGGGCCGTTCACATGGAAGCAGTCGAGCGTTTAAGAACAGCTGGATGAAGCACAACAGATCACTGGGGTCTCAAGATGTGTGTTTACAAGCTGGATTTCCTTCAACTTTACACAGCATCTTCAAACACAGTATTATTACACGAAACGCTGAGAAAAACAGGTATTTTGGTCAAAGATGAAATTATTATTGTAATTATTATTATCATGTAAAAATACATTTAATTTTTAGTATTATTTGAACATCACATAAAATTGACTGACTTTTTTTTAAATGATCCATTTATTAGTACTACTTTTTGGAAGTATAGATTTTGTTTTAACCTTGTTCAACACCCAGGGGGTAAACATTTTTTTTTTAGGTTTTGTTACCAAATTCTCTGTTTTAGCATGTCTAATCATTTGAATGCATAAAACAACTAAATTTATTCAAATTTATTCTTAAAATAGCCTTATGAAATGCTCCCCCCCCCCAGGTATTCTGTGTTGTGTATTTCATTTTTTTCTGGTTATCAGATGAAGGGATAATACATTAATTTAATTTATCTTTTAATTATTGAAAATTAAACAAACTTTATTTTTTTGGCAAAAAAAGGGGCAAGCTTACTATTAACATTAAAACATGGAAGAAATGTTGTGTGATTATTCCTTAAAAATTTAAATTGTAATAATTTTAGTAGTAGTACTAATAGTGTTAGTAGTATTATGTACATTCTACTGAACAATATCTCTGACACAGTGTCTTCAAGTTAACCCAGACTTTTATTTTGACGGGTTGCCGTGAATACCTTTACGCTTCTGTGTGTATATGATATGACGCTAGTTTTACTCAAATGAAAGGGTAAAATGCTCATGAAGTGACTCTCAGAGCAGTTCTGGAGATGTTGTTCATTTGTTTATGTCCTCATTTAGTGAGACGGCAGACTCTGAAATCACCACGAGCGTCACATGCTTCAATGTGTGTGTAGTAAACAAAACCGCGTGTCTGCGCCATTCATTTTAAAGTTGATATGAATCTTTAGGGTTTTAATGAAAAGTCTATAACGTTCTTTGGTTAAAATTTCCCAATGGTAGTGTAAAAAACAACCTTTTTACCCTGTCAAAATCAGCTCTTTTCACAGCAACCCGTTTTGTTGCATTTCCCTTTAAATGCTAATGAGCTCTGCTGACCCCGCCCCTCTCTTCTGTGGTGTGAAGAGCCACACTGATTATTTTAGCCGCGGAACTTGCTAACTAGCAAGTTATTAGGAGAGGCGGATTTGCAAAGATTCATAAAATAACCTTATACTCAATTCTTCTGTAGATGAAGCTGGATCACGAATGATTCGTGCGAACATAAATACATTAAGGTAGATCAGGGGTGCATTCCCTTCACAAACAAAGGTAATCCACTGCGTCTTCAGTGGCTCAGATGTCGGGAGTAAATGACGACTGCTATGTTCATTATTACATCCAACAACAAAACGCCTCAATCGCTTAGGAGACATTCTTGTCTACAGCTGCTCTGGCGTCGAAACAATGGAGGACTGATGACAGCTCACTCAGGGCGGGTCTAAGGTAAGACGGCCTTGTCAATCAACTATCATGGGAGGGGCCTGGGTCTGTGTGATGTCACACAGCCAAGCATCTGAGAACAGGCTTGATTTGAAAAAGGGGATATTATTTATAGGGATTAAAAAAATACCACTGGGTGGATTTTTATCATTATAGGATGGATGTGTACACACACTGCCAACACACATGTGTTCTCTGTGTGTGTGTCTGTGTGTGTGTGTGTGTGTCTGTGTGTGTGTGTCTGTGTGTGTGTGTGTGTGTGTGTGTGTGTGTGTGTGTGTATGTGTGTGTGTGTCTGTGTGTGTGTGTCTGTGTGTGTCTGTGTGTGTGTGTGTGTGCGTGTGTGTGTGTGTGTGTGTGTGTGTCTGTGTGTGTGTGTGTGTGTGCTGTGTGTGTGTGTGTCTGTGTGTGTGTGTGTCTGTGTGTGTCGTGTGTGTGTGCTGTGTGTGTGTGTGTGTGTGTGTGTGTGTGTGTGTCTGTGTGTGTCTGTGTGTGTGTGTCTGTGTGTGTGTCTGTGTGTGTCGTGTGTGTGTGTTCGGTGCGCGCGCGCAGCGCGTTACAGAGAGCAGAGGATAATTGTAAACGTGCAACCATGTAGAGACAGAAATGACATGCCGTTGTGTAAATAAGATAAATAGCATAAGGCTATTTAGTTTGTTTAATAAAATATATATACCACTGATCTATATATAATGACTATATATAATGTTCTCTTTTTTATCAGTGGGATAGACCTGTTCTATAGGAAAGGTAACCTTAAATGACTTCTGTTGTGATCTGGCGCTATATAGAAAATAATATTAAATAAAAATAAATATAATGGCAGGGGAAACACTGTGTTGTTGTACATTTCCACATTTGCCAAGTGGTGGCGCTTCACTTGTACATTTTTAGAAGCAAAAGCTCCACTGCAACCCACTGAAGTATGTGATAGTGATACTGAAGAATTGAGCTGTGATGACAGTGTTTCACTGGTGTGTTGTGTTTGTGGGCTCGTGATGGTCAGTTCTGTCTCTGTCTCGTCTCTGTGGGATGATGATGCTGTTCCTGTACGGCACATATTTCAGGGCTTCGTCTACAGCTCACAGCAAATCAGTTCTGGAAAAATAACCTGTGATCCCTCTGGAGCTTCAATGGATTGTGCAGATGTTTCTTCTCAGGAAGCTGAGAACATAGAATAGAGTGTGAGAGGAGTGTGTTATGAGAGAGAGAGAGAGAGAGAGAGAGAGAGAATCACTGATAGATGCCTTTGAAAACACAGTCACTGTTATTACAGATTTGAGTCACAGACAGGATAAAGACAAGGTGGACCACGTGAAGAAAAATATTCCTGCATCCATCCATCCATCCATCCATCCCTCCGTCCGTCCATCCGTCCATCCATCCCTCCATCCATCCATCCATCCATCCATCCGTCCCTCCTCATCCTCCATCCATCCATCCATCCATCCGTCATCCATCCGATCCATCCATCCATCCGTCCATCCGTCCATCCATCCATCCATCCCTCCATCCGTCCCTCCATCCATCCCTATCCATCCATCCATCCATCCTCCATCCATCCATCCATCCCTCCATCCATCCCTTCATCCATCCATCCATCCCTCCGTCCGTCCGTCCGTCCATCCGTCCATCCGTCCATCCGTCCATCCTCCTCCATCCATCCATCCATCCATCCATCCATCCATCCATCCCTTCATCCATCCATCCATCCATCTATCCCTCCATCCATCCATCCATCCATCCTTCCATCTATCAATCCATCCATCCATCCTTCCATCTATCTTTCCATCCATCCATCCATTCATCTATCCCTCCATCCATCCATCCATCCAGTTCTATCATTTATTAGTTCATTTGTTCCTTTTATCTATCATTCATTCATTAATGTTTTCCCCGTTCATTCTGTCATCTATTCTCTCTATCATTAATTTATTCTCTCTTCTATCTATTGTCTGTTCTATCATCCATTCTTTCATTCTAGCAATCATTTGTTCTTTCTATCTTTCATTCTTTCATCCATTCATTCATACTATTTGTTGGTAGATTCGATCTATTGTCCATTCCTTCTTTCTGTTTGTGGTTCATTTTATTATCTATTCCTTCTACCTTTCATTCATTCACTCTCATGAATCATGATCTATCATTAATTTTATCATCCATTCTCTTCATTCTATACATCTTTATATGTATCGTTCATTGTCATCAATTCTTTCTTTCTACCATTCTTTGTTTCATTCGTTCTTTATATCTATTGTTTGTTCGCTCTATCATCTATCGTTAATTAATTTTCTCTTTCTATCTATCGTTCATTCTATCATAGATGCAACGTCCTCACCTTTCAATGACAACTCACTGTTTTTTCGTTTGTTTTTTAGATCAAAACAGGTCACTTATGAGATTTGCTTAAATCCAATGAGAAAGTGTTTTTATGGGGGTCTTACAAGGGTAAATAAAGAACTGGGGCCGGTTACATAAACTGTTTACACTAGTCTTAAAAAGTTAGTCATCTAACTTTTTTCTTCAAGACTGGTCATAGCTTTTCAAATTCAGTTATGAAAAGGTAGATTGGTCTCATTTGTATTGGAAAAGTAAGACTGATTACCTCTTGGCAACTGCTAGTTGGTCAAACTAGTTCTTAAGACACAATCTTAACTTGGTGGCTAAGTATGCAACTGGCCCCTGGTTATTTTAATAAGATTTGTATAGTATTTTCTTTACTCTTACTCTTCTTTACTTTAAAAACTATGTCTAAAAAGGGTAATATTTTATGTATTTGAGGTCTGGGATGTGGGAACGCTGAAGAGAGAGAGGGCATGCATTTTGCATTTTAGGTCATCATTGCCGTCTAATCAGCCAATATTGTCTTCAATAGCCTGCATAGCACTTCATCTTTAATAACATGGGATTTTGACCAAATATATTCAATCTTGATTTTTGTAGAATTTTGCAACAAGATGTTAAAAAAAAAATGTTTTCTTAAAAAAATTATTGTTTTGGTCATATAAAGTATTTAAAAAAAAGAAAAAAAGAACATGCAAAGCAAATATCTTTAAAATAAATTTGTGTGGAGCATGCCCCCGATCTGCACAATGTTCTCACCTTTTTCACTCTAACCTGTTTGCATCTCTGTTCTATTATCCATTTTTTTATTCTATGCATCATTATTTCTGTCTATTGTTATTTATATCATCTATTCTTTCGTTCTATCTTTGGTTTGTTCTTTCTTTCTATCTATCTGTTGTTTTTTTCTATTATCTGTTCCTTCATTCTATCCACTGTTGTTGTCCATTCATTTGTTCTATCATTTTTTCTTTTATCTATCATTCTTTAGTTCTATCTGTCACGGTGCACACAGCAGGGAGGATACAGGAACACGCAGACGAGGACGTAAACTCAAATAACAGTCTTTAATGAGGACAAGGCAAGGCTGACAGACAGGAAACACCGGAAGTAACGAGTAGACCAGACCAAATCAAACTGAACAGACAGGACTATAAATACACAGGTAAATCATAGAGACCGAGACAAACACATCTGGACACGAATTAACTAATAATCACATCAGACGAGGACAGGAAACAAACCAAATAAGGACACAAGAGGCAGGAACACATGACACACACAACAGAACCCTGACACTATCCTTCTATCCATCATTTGTTTTTTCTTCTATGTATCATTATTTTGTTCTATTGTTCATTCTTTCTATCGTTCTATCTATTGTTTGTTTGTATCTATTAATTTCTAAGATTTAGAACTATGTATATCTCTAGTTTTAGGATGACATGTTACATTTATTTGAAAAACAAATAAACAAACAAGTGTATATAGAAACATTTGAGTCTTTATTGCACAGTTGAGGAACAGGCTGAAGCTGTAATACACACAGTACACACTTCAATCATTGAAATCATTTTGACAGCAAGGCACTGTAGTGATTGCAGTGAAGGTGAATGTGTGGATCACAGTGAGCCGTCATCAGCACTGTTTGCTGCTCAGTTCAGAATAAATACAGTATTCAGTGTGTAGTATGCTAATATAACAGACAGCAAAAAAACTCAAAACAATGTGTGACTTAATGGTTTAGTTCACATGAGTTGTTTGTGAAGCTGTAACACCACCGTGTGGACACACTTCCAGGATCTGATCTTCAGTGCATCTCTTTCTCTCTCAGCTTGAGCAGCTGTTGGGAAATAAAAA
>CM041809.1:1528263-1645763 GCA_023376895.1 Aspiorhynchus laticeps
TGAACAATACATTTGTAACAGTATTTATATATTTTTTGTTAATGTTTTGGAAAATTAACCTTATTTTAAATTGTTTCCAGTGAAACTATAAAAATATAGATGCTGCTTAAGTCACATTATAAATTAGACAAACAGCAAGAAAAATGACATCTGGTATTCCTGCACAAAATTAATACAGTTTTGTCTGAACACTTCTCTAGCATACAGTAACGTTACTGTTTAATCTTCAAAATAAATGTGAAGTGTTCAGTTTCCAGTAGATGGCAGCATTCACCAACGAATTAAACAGATAAACTTACATTCATATTACCTTCATATTCATATTCATATTACATATCACAATTCATAAAGTGAATTTGACATAAAATGTTGCTATTTTAATAAGCCCAGTTATATACAAACATTACTAAATTAGCCAATTCAAATTAAAAATACCATAAATACCCAAATACTACACAACTATAGCGTACCAATATTATTAAAACTTTTTATCTGGAACTCCAGACATTGTTATTACCCTATTTTAAACTTTTAGACTAGGCTTAGACCAGGCCGACATAAAGTTTGTTCACTTTTACCTCATCTAGTTTATGATTTATGATCATCATCAGAGTTGGGTATAACGCCTTACTAATTGTATTCTAATTACTTTTTCTGGTAATGCAATAATGTAATGCGTTACATTTTAAATTTATGCAATTTGATTACAGTTACTAATGTCAATAAAATTGTTACTTAAGGTACAAATGCAAAATCAAGTAAAAATCATGTTTTGCACAAGACTTATAGAGTGTTTAAGCTGTCTGTCACTAGCAAAGCTTAATGACTCTCCTAGACAACATGTTAACAACATGCATTTTAATGTTTTTTTAAGAATGCAAAGAAACTTCTCACAGCTGAATGTTTATTTTCTCACCTGCTCATATTAACAAAATTCATCCTTAGACGCTAGTGAGTTCTGCAGTACATGGTGCTTTTCTAAGTAAGATCTTTTCATTACCGTCCGACACGAAGCTGTAGTCTCTGGGCTTGAGGCCGAAGGGTCTGGTCATGGTGATGGCCAGGCAGCTGTTCCTCGTCGCTGACCCTGCAGGACTGGGCATGCGGACGGTGAGTGTGTCCTGTAACACGGGGTTTACAGAGCCTCCGTCCCGCTCCAGCACCAGACTCACCACCTGACAGCGATCAGTTATTAGCACTAATATCACAATTTCTGAAAGCTGACACTCAAACAGCAGAAGCACACACCAAATCTGCAAAACAATACACTAATTCTCAGCCTTTGACTCAATTTCATAAAACACTTTTTGCAAAACACAACACACAATTCTCTATGTAACACACAAATCTAACAGGAATTAATATTATGGCAAAGGTGTTTGCAAATGTTTGCTTTTGAGATGTGTTTGTGATATTTTGAATGCAGTGTGATAGTCTGATTCAGTGAGAATATGGAGGAAAAAACGAGCCCGGTCTCATGAAAATGCGTATAAAATGAAAATGCATACGCCAAATAAAAACAAAAACTCGTGGTATTGATACACAAAAAATTACTTTGGCATGCATATGATACGCACGTGTTTGGCCTGCATATAATACACAGTTTATGCATACATATGATACACATCTACCCCACAACCCTAAGCCTACCCATCGCGTGGCATATACAAAAGTCAATTTTTGCATATCAATACCACTAGTTTTTGTTTTTATTTGGCGTACTATTTATATGCACTTTTATGAGATTATATGAAAAAACAGCTCAGTTTTATTCAGAGATTCAAACTCAGCAAAAACAAAAAGCAATTTGGTGCAGATGCTGATATTTATATTATGAAATGTAAATCAATGAGATCTTTATAACAGTACAGCAGATACTGACATAAAATGATATAAATATCAGTCGTCACTGTATATCTCCAATAATATGTGTTAGTAAGATGAGGTTGAAATGATCAAAACATATAATGCAATGCCATCCAATGATGATTGAGAGATAAACACTGTTCAAAAGCCTGATGATTAAATTTGACTCAGATTTGAACATGATTATCCATATAACTTTTTTTTTTTTTTTTTGAAAAATCAAGTAAACCTTCAGCCAAGTAAGTGTTCATCTTTAAACATTACTATCAATATGAAAGTTATTCTTACATTTACTTGATAGAGATTTGGCAGCAAAAAGACACGTGAAGCAGCAGCTGAAGCTGGACGTTTGCACTAAAAGAGCTTTTACTGGATTAAAAAACTCTAAACTATCAATCAGACGACAGAAGACATGCAGTAGAGAAGCAAAGTTTACATCATGCTTATCTTTAGAAATGCATTTACCAAATATACCGTGGGCTTTATAAGGTTATTTTCTGATTGATTTTAAATAGACAGAATCTAAGTTCAGTATGCAATAATTGAATTGCTAGAAGTGAGCAGAGATTACAGCTGATTATGTAAAGATGGGACAAGAGTGTAGTTGCCATAGAGAGAGAGAGAGAGAGAGAGAGAGAGAGAGAGAGAGAGAGAGAGAGAGAGAGAGAGAGAGAGAGAGAGAGAGAGACAGATAGACAGATTACCTCTCTTGTTCTTGCCAAACATTCAGCCGCCTGCTGATCTGTGAATCCCTGCAGTCTGGTGCCATCCACTTCCAACAGCCTGTCTCCTGACACACACACACACACACACACACACACACACACACACTATCGTCGTGACTCAATCTGAACTGAAGGAGGATGAGTGCAGTTCAGTCCATCACACCTGTAACAGCGAGAGAACACTTACCTGTCTGGATACGTCCGTCTCGTTCAGCAGCTCCTCCAGCTACCAGACTCTTGATGTATATCCCTCCGTAACTGAGACCTGTATTCACTCCTCCCTGTGTATTCACACATCAAGATACAGTTTTATACAACAGCACGTTCTGGTTCTCAAATCTGATTGGTTGAGAACTGTGAGATATTAATGCCTTCTCACAATTTTGTATCCGCTTGTTCTAGCCGGGTCTATTTATTTATTTATTTTTATTATTCACTGAGCTAATAGTAGAGTACGATAGCCAATCTGATAAGAAACAAAGATGGCAAACGACACATTTTTTAATGAATATTTCATTTGATATTAACTAAGAAAGCTCAACAGATGATGAAGATGCAGGGGAGTCTTCACTAACAGGCCAAACAGCAAGAAGTGCAGTCATTACATCTGCAGATTTGGACAATTTAGAAAAAACCCGATATGAAAATAACAGTGCGGCAAACAGTGTGGGCTGTGAACTGTTTTAAATCATGGTTATCTGAAAAACAGCTCAATATCAACCATAAACACATTGAGAAATCACAAATGAGCTCAGTTTTACGTGATTTCTATGGCTCCATTCGGACCAGTAACGGAGAACTGTATGGTATCAACAGTTACTTGAGCCTCAGGCCTAATCACAGTCATGCTGATATTGAGCTGGTATCGCTCTCGTACTCGAGTGGTATTGCACAAATATCCTACAACATTTAGACAATATACAACAGTTGTACAATATTCTCATTTTTTATCCTATGTCTTAATTTAATAAGAAAGAGACCCCTGTGGAAAGAAGTGTGCTTAATTGTATTGAATGTACACTTGTAGTGTACTTCAAATGTTAACAGTATATTTTTACAGTTTTTTTTCATCTGCTTACACACAAAATCTTTACTTGTCACACAGTTTCTGAAAGCTGACACCCAAACAGCAGAAGCACACCAAATCTGCAAAACCATACACTAATTATCAGCCTTTGACTCAGTTTTTAATTTCATTAAACACTTTTTGCAAAACACAACACACAGTTCTCTATGTACCACACACAAATCTGACAGGAATTAATATTATGGCAAAGGTGTTTGCAAATGTTTGCTTTTGAGATGCGTTTATGATATTTTAAATACAGTGCTTCATTTTGTAAGAGATGTGAGGCATTTTGCAGTTTGTGTGCAATTCTTGGATTTGTGTGTAAAGTATTGAAAAAAAGAGGCAAAGTTTTGAAAATGTGTGCAAGCAGTTAAAAAAACTGTAAAAAACTACTTGTTGATAATATAATATTAATGAAATAAAAGGCCACTTTTTAATTATTTTTTTACACACTTAGTATACTTACATTAAAGAGTCAAATTAAAAGATTTACATTTAAATCATTATGTTTTAATAATCTTTTGTCGTGCTCTAATAAGGAAGTATGCATATTTTGATGCACATACTAAACATACTAAAGCACGTAAAATACTTGATCATTTTAGTGTGCTGCTTGATATTACATTTAAAGATCATTTTTATTTGCACTAAACTGCAACTTCATCATTACAATGTGTAATTACATAAATACATGACATACTAGATTCAACAGAAATGACATTACAATATATATTTTAGTTTACAATAAATGTGTCAGCAGCTATTATTACTATATTATTATATAACTATATTTCAAAGACAATGGAAGTGATTATGATATGACATAAAAAAAGTCCTGAAGTGGGTCAAAAACACTCTTTAAGTTAAACAAAATGCATTTAATTAAAATTATAAAAATAAAACATTTTAATTTAATGCAATTAAGTGTCAGGAGACATTACATCTAGTTCATACTTAACGAAAATGTTTATTTTTCTAATAACAAGTACCCTGTTTATAATGATTCAAAGCGTAGTTGTTTTCAGCACAGAATAATGTATTGATCATTGGTGTTTGTGTCTGATGGTATTGTCTTCTAAACTCTGTGAATGCGTCTTAAGCTGCTTAACCTCATTTAGAGAGATTAGCACTAGTCTGTATTTAGGCTGTGATTCCCGCTTCACTATATAGTCATGTGACCGCTCTTCCTCTTTGACCTTTGGCTGTCGATTGTCTTTGACCTTCTGTGATACACTGACCCTGTGACGCTGATAAAGCAGCAGACGTACAACAGATAACTCAGAATTTATTAGTAATGCTAAGGTTTTCTTCCCTTACAAAAAAGAAGTTTGCCATTAGTATACTTGGCTAGTTGGATTATACTGACAGAAAAGTTTAAGTGTACTTAATCTTTTCATTGAGATATACTTAAAGCTGCAGTCCATACGTTTTGCCTCTTTGTCGCCCTCTCTGTTGAAAACCTGGTATTGCAGCCAGGTGCGGTATTATCTTTATTACGTGGGCTGTACTCCGGCACGGCTTGAGCGCGGATGAATCTAATGTTTTGAGGTGAATGTGTAGATATCAGTCACTGCACCGGTGTGAATCAAACACTTAGTAATCACAGATTCTAGCTACGTCTTGGAATATATGAATCAAATCAGCATTTTCACCGTATATTGTCATCTGAACAAGTAACAAGTCTGCCACGTTTGTTCTGACCAACTGAGGAAAAAAGCATTACCATAAATCGCGCTACCAACGGTGATTTAATCTAAAGATTAGTTAGCTCATATCACATCAAACCATGCAAATTATTATTATTGTTATACTTTGTTCTCAAAATATTAATGTTAACAACATCAGCATTGCGTGACTAGTGTGTATTAACGTGTAGATTTCAATTTCTGTACAGTCTAATATAATTGTCATACCATTCGAATTTCATATTAATAACTTATTTTAACCCAAAAAGATAATTATGCTCCCTTCGAACTGGTTTTCTTTAAAATACAAATCTTGCGTAATCCCAGGCTATCTGTAATCAGAAGCACGTTTAAAACTGGAATATAATTTAATTTCATTCACATGTGTTTCATAAACACATAATCCTTTCTGGATCACAATCCACCATCAAAATGATGTTTAATTATTCCAGCTGCTGTGAGAAAAGGCTATAAACGATCTGTCTCCTGCAGGATCCTCACATGAGATAGTCTACTAGCCGGGAAAACTTCTTTATGTTTACAGATGTGACGTAATGATGCAGTGTCATGCTCGAATCTCCCACGAAAACCAGTCAAATTAGAAAACATTAAATCTGCAGTATTGCCAGAAATTGCCAGTCTTTTGACAGAGTATCTTATTAATAGTTTTTATGTAGTACTCCAACATATGTTTTACATATTAACTGATAAACTGACATGTTCAACTCTTTAAAAAATATAAAGTTGAGAAAACTTAATTTAAGGCAAACCAGCTTCAGCAGATTTTTGAGTTTTGTCAACTTATTTTTGTAGGAGATTTTTGAAATTTAGATTTTTTTTCAACTTTTTGTTGTATAAACTGAATACAACAAGTTGGGAAAACTCAAAAATCTGCTGAAGCTGGTTGACTTAAACTTTGAAGTTTTCTCAACTTTTGATTTTTTACAGTGAAGTTTACAGTAACGAGTCAGCTTTGGGTTGGAATTGCTTCTCTTACAAAGATCATTTTATTAAGATAACAGTACATTTTCCAAGTATACAGGGTGCTGGTCATATAATTAGAATATCATCAAAAAGTTGATTTATTTCACTAATTCCATTCAAAAAGTGAAACTTGTATAATGTATACATTCATTCCACACAGACTGATATATTTCAAGTGTTTATTTCTTTTAATTTTGATGATTATAAATGAACAACTAATGAAAACCCCAAATTCAGTATCTCAGAAAATTAGAATATTACTTAAGACCAATACAAAGAAAGGATTTTTAGAAATCTTGGCCAACTGAAAAGTATGAACATGAAAAGTATGAGCATGTACAGCACTCAATACTTATTTGGGGCTCCTTTTGCCTGAATTACTGCAGCAATGCGGCGTGGCATGGAGTCGATCAGTCTGTGGCACTGCTCAGGTGTTATGAGAGCCCAGGTTGCTCTGATAGTGGCCTTCAGCTCTTCTGCATTGTTGGGTCTGGCATATCGCATCTTCCTCTTCACAATACCCCATAGATTTTCTATGGGGTTAAGGTCAGGCGAGTTTGCTGGCCAATTAAGAACAGGGATACCATGGTCCTTAAACCAGGTACTGGTAGCTTTGGCACTGTGTGCAGGTGCCAAGTCCTGTTGGAAAATGAAATCTGCATCTCCATAAAGTTGGTCAGCAGCAGGAAGCATGAAGTGCTCTAAAACTTCCTGGTATACGGCTGTGTTGACCTTGGACCTCAGAAAACACAGTGGACCAACACCAGCAGATGACATGGCACCCCAAACCATCACTGACTGTGGAAACTTTACACTGGACCTCAAGCAACGTGGATTCTGTGCCTCTCCTCTCTTCCTCCAGACTCTGGGACCCTGATTTCCAAAGGAAATGCAAAATTTACTTTCATCAGAGAACATAACTTTGGACCACTCAGCAGCAGTCCAGTCCTTTTTGTCTTTAGCCCAGGCGAGACGCTTCTGACGCTGTCTGTTGTTCAAGAGTGGCTTGACACAAGGAATGCGACAGCTGAAACCCATGTCTTGCATACGGCTGTGTGTAGTGGTTCTTGAAGCACTGACTCCAGCTGCAGTCCACTCTTTGTGAATCTCCCCCACATTTTTGAATGGGTTTTGTTTCACAATCCTCTCCAGGGTGCGGTTATCCCTATTGCTTGTACACTTTTTTTCTACCACATCTTTTCCTTCCCTTCGCCTCTCTATTAATGTGCTTGGACACAGAGCTCTGTGAACAGCCAGCCTCTTTTGCAATGACCTTTTGTTTCTTGCCCTCCTTGTGCAAGGTGTGAATGGTCGTCTTTTGGACAACTGTCAAGTCAGCAGTCTTCCCCATGATTGTGTAGCCTACAGAACTAGACTGAGAGACCATTTAAAGGCCTTTGCAGGTGTTTTGAGTTAATTAGCTGATTAGAGTGTGGCACCAGGTGTCTTCAATATTGAACCTTTTCACAATATTCTAATTTTCTGAGATACTGAATTTGGGGTTTTCATTAGTTGTCACTTATAATCATCAAAATTAAAAGAAATAAACACTTGAAATATATCAGTCTGTGTGGAATGAATGTATACATTATACAAGTTTCACTTTTTGAATGGAATTAGTGAAATAAATCAACTTTTTAATGATATTCTAATTATATGACCAGCACCTGTACTTTATGTAGTAAGTATCAATGCACCAGTAACATACTTGTAGTACTTCTTTGGAGTAAATTGGCCCAATTTTTAATATATAAAATTATATTTTTAAATGTACCAGTAGTAAACGTACTGTACAGAACTAGTTAATCTAACTTATAATTTAGTATTATACTTAAGTAATATAGTTTATCACAACTATATTACAAGTTATACTGTTAAATTTAAGTAAATATTTACTTATAACTTTACTTATTTACTTTTTTTAAAAAAAGTACATTTAGTATAAGTATAGTTGCAATACTAAATAAAAACTTAAATTTATAGGCATATGGTTTGTCTAAAAGCATATTAAAAACACCACATAGACAAATAAACAACATACAAAACTTGATTTTCACTACAGGGGGACTTTAAAGTACACTTAAATAAGTACTTTAAAGTAAGTATACTTTATAAACTAAAAGGTGAGCCAATTTAGTCCCAAGAAGTTTTTAAATAGTACACACAGAAGTACACTATCAGTACACTGATATTAAAATACCTACTACGCTTGGAAAACATACTTTGTTTACTTAATACAATTAACTTTTAGTTTATTTATTGATTTATTTTTTTTGGTTGTTTCTTTATTTCTTAAAGGTTGTCTAACTGAATTTATATTTGTATTTCAAAACTTGCACGTGCCCTCAGTATTTAGTCTCAAAACGTCTAAAAGTATAAAGTGCAGTGTGCTTACAGCGATCCCGATGCCCAGACAGCCTCCAGACTTCTGAAGCGTCACAGTAAAGTCTTCAGGTCTCAGACTGATCAGAGACGCTGACCTGGAATAATCATCCTGATACACAAACCAGACAACACACACAACTGTTAGTCTCTCTTTCACTCCTATAACCATCATACATTTACAGGATTCTTTGAGGAATATAAAGTATTTATTTGAAACATTATAAATGTCCTTACCTTTTTGAATTGTATTCAGATTTTATTGTTTCTTTTTCAACTGCTTACACACTAAATCTTTATTTGTCACACAATTTCTCAAACAGCAGAAGCACACACTAAATCTGCAAAACCATACACTAATTATCGGCCTTTGACTCAGTTTTCAATTTCATTAAACACTTTTTGCAAAACACAACACACAGTTCTCTATGTACCACACACAAATCTATCAGGAATTAATATTATGGCAAAAGCGTTTGCAAATGTTTGCTTTTGAGATGTGTTTGTGATATTTTGAATGCAGTGCTTCATTTTGCAAGAGATGTGCATTTTGTGTGTATTTTTTTGATTTGTGTGTAAAATTTTGAAAAAAAAGAGGCAACGTTTTGAAAATGTGTGTAAGCTGTTGAAAAAAAACCTGTAAATCATAGTATTATGGAAACTTTCTGCCATTTTTGCACTTTTTTTCCAATTTGAATTTTTCAAAATCACACAAACATTGAAGCAATAATCCACATTTCCACAGCCTTTAAAGGAACTTGTATAACATATTCAGCACCTGAGCGTTAATAATGCGGACCTCAGGAACATGCAGCCGGTTGGTTCCTTTGGGGGTCATCATAACGCTGACCAGCTCGTCCAGATCGTCGTCTCCTGCTCGACTATCGGCTCGTATGGTGCTCCGAGACTCATAGTTCCTCTCGACCAGATGACCAGCGCCTCCACGCTTAGACAGAGCTGATCGTTTCACAACACATTATTAATAACTGTGTAGAATTACATGAGCAGTGCTGGCTTTTAATTTATAAACTACACTCGAAAAAGAAATTTAGGGCAGCACAACTTAAATAAATGCATGGTTGTAAGTTAAAAATTCTAATTTATTGATAACCTTTATGTTGCAAACATTATTTTGATGAGTCATAATAAAGTCGATCATTACATCAACGTAATATTGCATGTAATTTAAACCAAAAAAAATTGTTTTAGTAGGTTGTTATAACTTGAAATGAAATTGTCTTGATAACTTTAAAAACTAGGCAGTGGATAGTTCCCAGCATGATTTGCACAGGACTGGATAAGGAGAATAAATTTTGAAATTAAGTGTTATTTTATGTGTTTTTTAGTAAATGGAAAGACCTGTTATGTTTGATATTTAAAGGAGTTTCTGTAGATCTAGATATTTTGTAGATATACACTACATTGGCCATTTGAACAATGACTGCGCTAATGACTGTTTTGCTTGTTTGTTAAATTTACATGTTAAATAAGTTATATTCATCATGTGCTATGCTAGGTGTTGATATGAATTGGTATAGATGAGATGAATCGGCTCTAAAGCCACCACTCAATTATGTAGAAATTAGTTGGACTAACTTTATGTTTAGTAATCAACTTAAAAAAAATCTTAAGTTCCTCTAGTTTGTTGGTTGAACATTACAACATTTCATTAGAAGTTGTCAAAGTGGAAAAGATTGATGAAAACTGTTGCGTTAATTTATTTGTTGAACCCAATGTTAATTTAGTTAATTTAGTAATTTTTTTGTGCTTGTCATTTTTACTTGTTTTTTTATATAAATACGTCTAGTTTTTATTACGTTTTATTGAAGTTTTAGTTATTTTAGTACATTAAGTTAAACTAAATGAAAATGATAAATGCTGCTTTGGCAACTAGCTGAAATAAGATTAATTTTATTTTACTTTAGTTAATGTTTATTTTGTTTCATGTAACATAAATTGTTTTAGTTTAGGGTCTGTTTATATGACGATGATGTACTAAAAACAGAAAAGTTTTCCTTTGCAATTTTGAAAATTTTGCGTACAGATGACAACTTTGTCAAAACGATCCCTGTTCACACAAAAAACGCTGTATTATGTCTATGCCAGGCCAGTAGTTGGCAATGTTGTTTTGTAAAGAAACACTTTGTACTTGCACACATGCTTATAGACTGAACATACGCATGCGCGTGACATTACCTTTTCACAAATTTGCGTTTTTGAGGTCTCATGGCATTTATGTACCTGGGTGCGCTTTTTAGTGAGATGCAAAATACGTACCAATAAGTACATCACTGCAGTTTCCAAAAGAAATGAACACTAGAGGCAGTAAAGCTCAGACACCTTTTATTCCTTTTCACACAAATTTACAGAGTTTCGATTAATAAAGTGTAATTTTCGCACAATTACTTGAAGAATATCATGTTATGACTTCAAAACAATATTAATATGCTGGGAGATTTGAAAACTGATGCTTTTGAACGTTAGCATCGCAAATTTCCAGCTTCATATCTATGGGTTTTCATAGACGGTAGGTTTGTTCGGTAGCTCACGGAGTACGGAGATGTATTTGAGAGGTGAGGAACTCTGGTTCGAATCCCGTGTAACTACGGTTCGACAAAACAGTTCAAAACTGCATATAAGGAAGTTCAAATGGCACTGTTGCATCAACAAATACATTTTCAGTTTTGCATTTGTTAACACTATCGGGTAGGTTTAGGGTTGGGTTTGGTGTAGGGCATATTTCCAACACGATAGAGCATTAACTTTTAGCGACGGTCCCCGGATATTTGAATTCTGAACCGCCATAATACGTACCTGAAGCAACATAATAAAAGCACAGCAATATGTACCTATATCAACATAATAAAAACGTGCAGGGTTCACATATTGAACCTGTGTTTTAGCGCCACTCAATAGACATTTCTCTTTGAAACTGCGGTGAAACGTGCAGTAAGGTACGTAAAAACGGTGTTGCACAAAAAGTGCAGAGGTACGTATTTTTATGAGAACAGGTTGGTTTTTGAAGATAACAGTATCGTTTTCAAAAACTTGCACTTGAAACCAATTTCAATGGCTAAAATGCATAATAACTTTTCAGTTTTTATTTGAAGACGGCTTTGTGTAACGCCCCCTTAGTTAACTACAATAACCCTGGTTAAGCCCAAAACACTTGTATTTCGAGCGTGCTGATGTAATATCACATGTGCAGCAGAATATAAAAGCATGCCATACCTTTCGGCTGTGAGACGATGAGCTCCACCTCTCTGGAGCTGCTCTGCATGATATCAGCGGCTTCGGTGAAGGCCAAGCCCTCCAGACTGAGCTGATTCAGAGAGATCAGACGACCACCTGACGGAGACACAGAGCTCAGCTTCACTAAAGCTCAAACAGAGACCTCTGAGGTCATGACTGCACATTATCAATACAAGATTCACCTGCTTTGATGCGTCCGTCTCGGTCAGCTGGGCCTCCGGGTACAACGGATGCGATGAAGATCCCGAGGTCCAGTTTCCCGGTGCTTTCTTCTCCAACAATTACAATACCTAGAGCCAAAATGAACTGAGAGTGAATTTGTATTCTGCATATCAGTGAGTTATAATGAGTCCAGAATCCATTTACCGAGGCCAACTTTGGGATCCTTTTTGAGGGAAACGCAGATTATTTCCCTCTCTGGAGGTCGGGCACTTGTTGGAGTATCTGTGAGAAAAAAGACGCTTTGCATTGTGCTGTTTCCCAACTAAACAGTGTAATAAGTTAATTTTATACAACCCGAATTCCGGAAATGTTGGGACTTTTTTTTTAATTTGAATAAAATGAAAACTAAAAGACTTTCAAATCACATGAGCCAATATTTTATTCACAATAGAACATAGATAGCATAACAAATGTTTAAACTGGAGAAATTTGACAATTTTATCCAGTAAATGAGCTCATTTCAAATTTGATGCCTGCTACAGGTCTGAAAAAAGTTGGCACGGGGGCAACAAAGGGCTGAAAAAGCAAGACATTTTGAAAAGATTCAGCTGGTAGAACATCTAGCAACTAATTAAGTTAATTGACATCAGGTCTGTAACATAAAAGGGATGTCTTAGAGAGGCAGCGTCTCTCAGAAGTAAAGATGGGCAGAGGCTCTCCAATCTGTGAAAGAGTGCGTAAAAAGATTGTGGAATACTTTAAAAACAATGTTCCTCAACGTCAAATTGCAAAGGCTTTGCAAATCTCATCATCTACAGTGCATAACATCATCAAAAGATTTAGACAAACTGGAGAAATCTCTGTGTGTAAGGGACAAGGCCAAAGACCTTTGTTGGATGCCTGTGGTCATACGACACTGCATCACTCATCGGCATGATTCTGTCATTGACATTACTAAATGGGCCCAGGAATACTTCCAGAAACCACTGTCGGTAAACACTGTCGCCGTACCATCTGCAGATGCCAACTAATGCTCTTTCATGCAAAAAGGAAGCCATATGTGAACATGGTCCAGAAGTGCCGTCGTGTCCTGTGGGCCAAGGCTCATTTAAAATGGACTGGAAAAATGTTCTATCAGATGAGTCCAAATTTGACATTCTTGTTGGAAATCATGGACGCGTGTCCTCCGGGCTAAAGAGGAGGGAGATCTTCCAGCATGTTATCAGCGTTCAGTTCAAAAGCCAGCATCTCTGATGATATGGGGTGCATAAGTGCATATGGTATGGGCAGCTTGCATGTTTTGGAAGGCACTATGAATGCTGAAAGGTATATAAAGGTTTTAGAGCAACATATGCTCCCCTCCAGATGACGTGTATTTCAGCAGGACAATGCAAAACCACATACTGCAGCTATTACAACAGCATGGCTTCATAGTAGAAGAGTCCGGGTGCTGAATTGGCCTGCAGTCCAGATCTTTCACCTATACAGAACATTTGGCGCATCAATGATGAAAAATACGTCAAAGACGACCACAAACTCTTCAGCAGCTGGAAACCTATATCAGGTAAGAATGGGACCAAATTCCAACACCAAAACTCCAGAAACTCATAACCTCGATGCCCAGACGTCTTCAAACTGTTTTCAAAAGAAGAGGAGATGCTACACCATGGTAAACATGCCCCCGTCCCAACTATTTTCAGACCTGTAGCAGGCATCAAATTTGAAATGAGCTCATTTTGTGCATAAAATTGTAAAATTTCTAATTTTAAACATTTGTTATGTTATCTATGTTCTATTTTGAATAAAATATTGGCTCATGTGATTTGAAAGTCTTTTAGTTTTCATTTTATTTAAAAAAAAAAAAAAATGTCCCAACATTTCTGGAATTCGGGTTGTAGGTTAATTCTCAGTTCATACCTCGTAACGGTGAGCACATTGAAGGCATGTCAGAGTAACGCTTTGGAGAGCTACAGGAGCTTCTCTGAAGAGCTGGACTTTGAGATCTAGAGAGAAAAAAAAAAAAGATTATTTGTGGATAATTTTGGTAATGTTAGCTGAAAACCTCACACTTGCAGTGTCTTGCTTTCAGACATTTACATTTACATTTAGTCATTTAGCAGATGCTTTTATCCAAAGAGACTTACAAATGAGGACAATAGAAGCAATCAAAACAAAAGAGCAATAATATGCAAATGCCTATATGACAAGCCTCGGTTAGCCTAGGTTTATAGCAAGGTTTATATGAAGAGTTTATTTGCAAAAACAGATAACTCATGTTTTTATTGTGTTTTATTGTGTTAGTTACCTGTATTTTTTTTTTGTTATTTTTTAACCTAATCAAAATAACCTAACTGCAGTTTGATTAAGATTAATTGAAATGCACAATGAAAAAACATGATTTTTGAAAATGGTTAAAAGTTATCTTTGAACTCTTCATACACACACACACACAGACACGCGTAATAAAAAAAACAAAGTAGATAGATAGATAGATAGAAAAATAGTAGAGAAAGCTGTTAGAGGCCTTTTATTTAAAAAAACAAAGAAAAAGAAACACTGATAAAATAGAATTAGAACATAGAGTGCTAGAGTTCGAGGGTCAGATAAAGATTCAGACAGGTGGATTGGTGCAGTTTGTTCTCACCCTGTGTGTTCTAGTAAGTCTCTCTGTTGTTTGATCTTTGCTTCGATGCGGGTTGCCATGTCCTCACAGAACCTGCTCATGGAGTTGTCAGCGGCTGCATACTGTACGATGCTCTCCTCTACAGACACATGCACACGGCCGGTTACTGTCATCAGCTGACACGGTAAAGCCTGAGTAAAGCTGTGTGTGTGTCTGACCTGAAGCGAGGCTGTGTGTGAGCTGGCGAGAGCTCATCTCCCGGTCAAACTTGTGCTGCGCGGAGCAGAGGTCACACAGGTATTTGGCAACTTTTGACTTCTCGGTCAGAAAGATGTGCTTCTTTTTGCTGCTGCTGCTCTCGATGATGAACTTACGTCGCTGTGTTGATGAGAACAGTCAAGTCAAGTCATCTTTATTTATATAGCTTTATACAATAATGCAAGAGGAAAAAAACAAAAAGTCATTTTTCCAGTTAAAGTCAATTCAAATATTTCAATATAGTAAGAGTTATTATGTGGAGTAACAGCATCAGATTCAATTATATGGTCCTCTCTTTAGTAGATTTTTAATTCAGTTCATAACTTAATCATTATTACAAAAAAAGAGAACATATTTTATCTATCTATCTATCTATCTATCTATCTATCTATCTATCTATCTATCTATCTATCTATCTATCTATCTATATCTATCTATCTCTCTGTCTATCTATCTATCTATATCTATCTATCTATCTATCTATCTATCTATCTATCTATCTATCTATCTATCTATCTATCTATCTATCTATCTATCTATCTATCTATCTATCTCTCTGTCTATCTATCTATCTATCTATCTATCTTCTATCTTCTTCTGTCTATCTATCTATCTATCTATCTATCTATCTATCTATCTATCTATCTATCTATCTATCTATCTTCTATCTATCTATCTATCTATCTATCTATCTTCTTCTATCTATCTTCTATCTATCTATCTATCTATCTATCTATCTATCTATCTATCTATATCTGTCTATCTCATCTGTCTATCTACTATCTATCTATCTAGTCTATCTATCTATCTATCTATCTATCTATCTATCTATCTATCTGTAACTATCCTGATCTATCTATCTATCTATCTATCTATCTATCTATCTATCTATCTATCTATCTATCTATCTGTCTCTGTTATCTATCTATCTATCTATCTATCTATCTATCTATCTATCTATCTATCTATCTATCTATCTATCTCTCTGTCTATCTATCTATCTTATCTGTCTATCTATCTATCTATCTATCTATCTATCTATCTATAGCTATCTATCTATCAAATCTATATCTATCATCTTCTGTCTATCTATCTATCTAAATCATATCTATCAATCTCTCTGTCTATCTATCTATCTATCTATCTATCTATCTATCTGTCTATCTATCTATCTATCTATCTATCTATTCTATCTATCTATCTATCTATCATCTATTCTATCTATCTATCTATCTATCTATCTATCTATCTATCTATCTATCTATCTATCTATCTATCTATCTATCTATCTATCTATCTATCTATCTATCTATCTCTATCTATCTATCTATCTATCTATCTATCTATCTATCTACTCTTCTATCTATCTATCTATCTATCTATCTATCTATCTATCTATCTATCTATCTATCTATCTATCTGTCTATCTATCTATCTATCTATCTATCTATCTATCTATCTATCTATCTATCTATCTATCTATCTATCTATCTATCTATCTCTCTGTCTATCTGTCTATCTATCTATCTATCTATCTATCTATCTATCTATCTATCTATCTATCTATCTATCTATCTATCTATCTATCAGTATCTTTTACATTTTAAATCAATTAAATTGATTAGTATTAAATTGATCTAGTGACTGTAAAAACACTTACAAACGTGTTACAAAATTTCAAATATATTTTCATTTATTTTGTTTCAAATAAATTACATTTTAAAATATATTGAAATAGAAAAAGTGCTTAAAAAGAAAACAGTGCTTTTAAATTGTAATAAAATTTCACAATATTACTGTTTTTATTGTATTTCTTATTAAATAAATGCCATGTTTGTGAGCTAAAGAGACTTCTTTAAAAACCTTTTAAAAAATCTTACAAAACTAGTGTAGTGTATATTTTTACAAATAGAATAATTTTTTTAAATATGAATATTGTAATTTTTATATTACAAATTATAGTCTTATATATAGTCCATTTTAAAAAAATCTATCCATCCATCCATCCATCTATCTATCTATCAATAAATAATCCCTTAAATTATATTTAAAAATGTAAAAAAAAAAAAATTGAATTTAGTTGAATATAGTGGAAAACATTTTCATCATAAAACATGTATTTAAGTCATTGTTTTTATGAATTACATGTAAAAATAACTACACATATTTGGACAAAAAATGATTATGATGTGATCAAACCGTTTATACTGTATACTATTCAAGGAAAAATCAAGCTAGAATAGCTTACTCACACCGTGCACATTAATCTCGGAGAGGAGGAGTGTTTTAACACTTTAGCTGCTGTATTTCAACAGAAATAGCGACCCCTTTGAGTAACTGAGTGAGGTGTTAGTGTTTGTGGACTCACAGCGGAGGTGATTTTGCTCGTCTCTCTCCAGTGGAATCTAAGGCTTGTGGTTCGGGAGTTATTAATAACTTCATACACAATGACTCCTTTGGCACACACTCCCAGCAGCAGCTCTCCGAACACGGGCTTCTTCTCGCGGCCGGCGCGGTGGAACAGTACACCGTACTCTGGAAGCTGCTGGACGCTCTGTGGACAGATTATAATGCCATCATCACATCCACAAGAGCTGTTCGGACCTCATGGAGTCTGTATAATATCTGGCCTGAAGCCCGTACAGTTTTGAATAAATGCAAGATGGGGAGAAGATGAAAAGCATTTTGTAACATGCAGCATTTTCCATCCCTCTCATTCCTTATTTTTACTCCGTTTTAAAATAAATGTGACCCCAAAAACTATTTGGACACACTTAAAAATGTCTGAAATTCATTGCATTAGAAGTTCATATATCAAAAGAACTGACTTTGTCATTTTTGCTGTGATTTTCTTGTGACGATGAGAATGTTTTCTAAACTGTAGTGTATATCTGTTTATAATATGTGACCCTGGAGCACAAAACCAGTCATAAGGGTACATTTTTTTGAAATTGAGATTTATACATCATCTGAAAGCTGAATAAATAATTGACGTATGGTTTGTTATGATAGGACAATATTTGTCTGAGATACAACTATTTGTAAATCTGGAATCTGAGGGTGCAAAAATATCTAATTATTGAGAAAATCACCTTTAAAGTTGTTCAAATGAAGTTCTTAGCAATGCATATTACTAATCAAAAATTAAGTTTTGATATCTTTATGGTAGGAAATTTACAAAATATCTTCATGGAACATGATCTTTACTTAATATCCTAATAATTTTTGGCATAAAAGAAAAATGTATAATTTTGACCCATACAATGTATTGTTGTCTATTGCTACAAATATACCTGTGTTACTTATGACTGCTTTTGTGCTCCAGGCTAACATATAATCTATAACCTGGCAAATATTTTATGTAAAATGTACTGTATCTTTATTTCAAATGCATGCATTTTGTTAAATTTTCATCATCGAATGCAATAATGTTCTAATATTTTTAGCGTGATTTATCACCCATGAGCTTGTCAGTAACTATAAGGTTTTGAGTCAATAGTCTAATTATACAGATGTGTCATTGTAAAGAAAGACAATTTCTTCATTTGAAAAAGTGAAAAGTTATAAAATTGTCAAGACCTTGCCCTGACTGTCTTGTCTTTGTTCAATGTCTGTTTGTTTGTTTTGTGTCTAAGCACATGGTTCTGTCTCTGTTTGTGTTTGCCATGTGCTCCTCTTGTCCCACCTCCTTGTTTCGCCTGGTCACGCCCCTTGTTTAGTCCTTGTCTAGTCCTCCTTTGCTTGATTGTGTTCACCTGAACCTCATGTGCTCTGCTGCTTTATATTGTGTTCCTTTCCCTTGTGTCTTTGCTGGTTCGTTTTGGTGTTTACCTGTTTCTTGGTCCTAAAAGTTATCCTTTGATCTTGCTCAAGTTATTTTTGATCTCTTATTTAGTTTTTTATATCCTCGTTTCCTTTGTTTTCTCTAGTTCTGCCTAGTTCTTGTTTTTTACATTCTATCTAGTTTTGTGTTCTCTTTTGATTTAGATTTTCTCTTACCCTTGTTTTTGCAGTTCCAGTCCTTTTTGGATCTTGGCCTTGTTTTTGCTCTTTGATTACTTACTTTAGCTAGTTTTGTTTTATTTATTGTGTTGCTTTTGTTCTTTGACTACTTTTGTCTGTCTTTGTGTTGTCTTGAGTCTTGTCTTGTTTGTTATCGTGTTTTGCCCTGTCCTGCCCTTACCCAGATTCCCTGGCCTCTGACCCCTACTACCTGGAAGCAGGCCTCCACTCCCACGGCCTCCCACTCAAGTCTCTGGTTCTGAGAGTCCCTACCTGGCGGCTAGACTGGTGTGACTTCTGAGATTCACTTCAAGCTACGGGGTCCCTGTCTTCCTGCCTAACCCTTCCTCTGGAGCTGCCGCCTCCGTGCTTGAGTCCGCTGCCACCTCAGACAGGCTCAGTGGTCATCCCTCCTGCCCGTAGTGTGTTGTCTGCCCTACCCCTCTGTTTGGACTGATTCACTTCTCACTCTCCCTGCTGTTTCTAGTCTACGTCTTGTTAATAAACTACCATTGTTCGCTCATTTGCATCTGGGTCCCATTTCTTGCAGATCCCTGACAAAAATGGTAAACAAAACCAGCTGCCACACTGAAAGCTGAAATAGAAATGTTAAATGTATATTTAATTATTATATTGTATAAATAATAATTTTATTATATTCAAAATACCAGACCATTGTTATTATAACCAACTAAAATCATAAAAGTTACTTGAAATAAGATAAAAATTAAACATTTTAGTTTCCAAGGCATAATTTCTCATTTTAATTTATTTTAACCTGATCTACTAAAAATAAAAATTAATAAAAGCTATATAGACAAAAAAGATATATTTTTTTAAAAATATGGAAAATCTAAAAATTACTTTAAAAATGTATAAACTAGTTATCTCCTTGTCATTACATATCTCAGTATTTATGAGCTGTTGAGTCGTTAAACAAATGTATGTTTTTTTTCTATTATTTGAATCCTCTCATAATATATATAAAACCACACTGATATACATTTAAGGTTTAAACTGGTTAAACTGCATTCGCAAGACGAGCATTTTTTAGAAAAATATTATTTGTTGTCACATATTTATTGGGTTTAATATTTCTGTATGTTACCTTTTTGTTACTTCATAAATGTTTTACTGTTTTATTGCAAAGCCTCTATTAGGCTGTTTAATGGTGGGTTCCACTGTGACAACTAACCCCATGTTGTGTGACAACATGCATTCGTATGATTAAATGATGAATAGAAATACAATTGTCAAACAATGTATATAATGTATCTAAATACAAGTGTGTGACAATTAGCCCCGGTCTGCTATACATACTTCATATGATGCTTTCCTAAGGAATGATGCTGTCAGTAAGAACGGAAGTGAATGTAACCTTGAGAAACTCCAGCTCGGCCTCCTCTGAACTCATGTTTGCATTGCTGGCGTGTAATCGGAGCAACTCTTCTTTCAGGCAAGGCATTGGCATTTTCTGCAGAACGGTCTTGGAGACGTAATGCTCAGGCTGATAGTAGCTCTTCCCACAGACCTGCAGACCACACAGAAAACAGTGCTTTAGTCTTTCTGACACACGCTCATACATGCTATATACAGTAACATGAGTTCATTACATAACCATCTAGCATCTGCTTAATATACATTTGATCGGACATGTTCTTAATGCTTCCTGAAGACGTAATATTACTTATTTTTATCTTCTCTGGCAGCATGTGGACTGACATCAGATGAAGAGAATATAGCACACTAATGACTGTATGACTGTAACACTGAGAATAAATCATAGAAATGCTGTCATGTCTTATTTGGAACTTGATTATTATTGTCAATGGGAATATGACATTAAATAAAATGAAATACTTTAATATGAAAAAAGTAAAAAAAATCTTTATTCGATAAAAAAAAAAAATGTAAACAAGCTCGGCTGACACATCAATCTATTTATTTATTAATAAATCCAAACTTTATAATATAATATAATTTATTTTATAATTTAATGGTAAAAAAAAAAAAAAAAAAAAAAAATAATATATATATATATATATATATATATATATATATATATATATATTATATATTGGGTCATTTAATAAATATTTAATAAATAAAATAAAGCAATAAGCCCTGTGAATCCGTGGTTTATAGTGAATTTATAACAGCTATTGTTAGGCAAACTAAAATCATATAAAAAATAAATGATAATAATTAAAAATGACTTGAAATGAAAGAAACAAACTGAAATTAAAAATAGAAAAAAATCTTTTTTTTTTATTTAAGCTAGTTGTCAAGGCAACATTTCTTATTTTCATTTTCTAATTATTTAATAATTTAATAAATGATAAAATAAATAAATAATAAAAAACTAAAACTAAATCTAACTGAAAATATTAACAGCTATATTAACCGATATATTATATTAAAATTATAATAATATATCTGAGTGATATTGTGTACCTCAGGCATACGGTCCCCAAACTCAGCTTGAAGAGCCAAGGCACCAAGAAACAAGCAGGTCTCCTCGTTACAGAGCAGACGGTCGTCCAGGACATCCCGTCTCAGCTGAAGATAGTACTGATGACGACTCAGTCTGTGTCTGTCACCATGAAGAGCAGAGTTAGACAGCAGAGACAGATACAAACACACATCACATGATGAGAGGAAAGAAGAGACTCACAGAAGAAGAGAGACGTCATTCACAAAATATCTGATGCGGAAATGAAGCACAACTGTGGCAGTGGGCACTTTTCTCCAGGCGCCAGGGGCAACTTTGGACATTTTTGTGTCATTGTCAAGAAAGAAAAATTCATTATCTGAAAAAGAGAAAAAATATGCTATAAAATTATAAACTAAACTATCTGACACAGTGAAACTAAATGGCTAGTGGAATTTGCATACCTGAGCCACTCCCCTTACATATGGGTATAAAAGGGCGACAGGTGCATCCACTCATTAGGTTTTCCACTGAGGAGCCGAGAACGAGTCCCAGGCAACCAGCAGTGGTTCAAGATTGTGGCATGGGGACATAACGTCTCCGTTCCCTCCATCAGGGAATGAGGGTTACGTACGTAACCGAGACGTTCCCTATCTGTCGGTCACTACGAGTTATGTCGTGACGACATAGGGGTCCTGTGGAAAGCGCCACAACCTGAACCCCGTCATGACCTTGTGGCATGCAGATGTTGACAAGCGAGCGTGTGACAGACAAATGCCATGCGAAAGGTCGCAACCTTCCCATCGCCCCAGCGCAAATTCGCTAACCTTGGTGCCCGCAGGGACCACTGAGTACATCGCTGCTGGAGATAGCCAAGCCGCTGTTCCTTTCCCCAGAAGTCGGAAGGGATTTCGACCTTCAATGAAAGATGCTTCACGTCTTTCCTGTTTGTTGTTACAGCTTGGCAGTAACGACGGGGAAGCGAGCCTTCTGGAGAAGGGCGCTACGGAGGCCACATCCTGCCAGAAGGGAGGTACCATGTGGAGACACTGATATGGACTGACCCAGGCCTGGGGCAGTACTACATACGACTGGACCCTGGGGCAGATCCTACCTAAGAGTAGGGAGGAGGGCTGCCAGCAGGGCCTGACAGAGAGCTCTGTGAAAGGGAAGACACGGGTTTACCGTGAGGGAAACCTTACCGTGGACGAATACACGTATGGGATTACCTGAGGGGAATCAAAGCCATACGGACACCTAGCCGAGTACAGGGGCTGACCGGAGACCCGGGCGAGCTAGCACCAGTACTGGGCCTGGTGTCAGACTGCTCCGCCCAGTCTGACTGCCGGGGGTGCTGGAGGAACTCCACCAGGGTTCGCCGTCCGGGGAACTGAACTTGAGGAGAAAACAGGCGCTCGTATCTCCGGGTGAGGGGGAATGGCGCAGCAAGCGTGACACCGGCCAGTTCTTCCCGCCATTTACCTGTTACCCAACACACGGGAAGAAACTGGCTCAACGCGGAGAAGGTAGAATCTCGTGAAGGTGTTCGGTGTCGCCCAGCCCGCAGCTCTACAGATGTCTGCCAGAGAGGCGCCGTGCGCCAACGCATAGGAGGAGGCAACACTCCGTGTGGAGTGAGCCCTCACCCCCATGGGGCACGGCTCGCCTTGGGATTGGTACGCCAAGGCGATGGCATCCACTATCCAGTGGGCCAACCTCTGCTTGGAGACAGCCTTCCCTTTCTGCTGACCTCCGTAACAGACAAAGAGCTGCTCAGAGCTTCTGAAGCTCTGGGTGCGGTTCACGTATATGCGCAATGCTCTTACGGGACACAGCAACTCCAAGGCTGGGTCTGCCTCCTCCGAAGGCAGTGCTTGCAGGTTCACCAACTGATCGCGGAAGGGCGTGGTGGGAACCTTGGGCATGTATCCAGGCCGGGGTCTCAGGACAACGTGAGAGTAGTCCGGCCCGAACACAAGGCACTCTTCGCTCACCGAAAATGCTTGGAGGTCCCCGACCCTCTTGATGGAAGTGAGCGCGGTCAGGATCGCTGTCTTAGCCGACAGGTATTTCAGCTCGACTGAGTCCAGCGGCTCAAAGGGACCCCTCTGATGTCCAGCCAGGACTATAGAGAGGTCCCAGGACGGAATTAGGGGTGACATAGAGGGGTTCAACCTCCTGACACCCCTCAGGAACCTCACGATGAGATCATGCTTTCCCAGGGACTGGCCGTCCACTGCATCGTGATGGGCCGCGATAGCGGCCACATACACTTTCAAGGTGGAGGGTGACAGCCTACGCTCCAACCTTTCTTGCAGGAAAGAAAGCACTACTCCAATCATGCATCTTCGGGGGTCTTCTCGGCGAGAAGAACACCAGTTCGCGAATAGACTCCACTTCAGTGCATAGGCTTGCCTTGTAGAAGGAGCTTTAGCCTGAGTGATGGTCTCTACCACCGCCTGTGGGAGACCACTCAAGTCTGCCGCGTCCCGTCCAGGAGCCACACATGGAGGTTCCACAGGTCTGGACGCGGGTGCCAAATGGTGCAGAGCCCCTGAGAAAGGAGGTCCTCCCTCAGAGGAATGCGCCAGGGAGGGGCTGTCGCGAGTAGAATGAGTTTGGGAAACCAAGTCCAGCAGGACCTGCTCCTCGTCCTCCCTGACCTTGCACAGTGTCTGTGCGAGCAGGCTCACTGGGGGAAATGCATACTTGCATAGAGCCCGAGGCCAGCTGTGTGCCAGTGCGTCCGTGCCGAGGGTGCCCTCGGTCAGGGAGAAATACAGCTGGCAGTGGGAGGACTCGCAGGAAGCAAACAGGTCTACCTGAGCTTCCCCGAATCGACTCCAGATCAGCTGGATCGTCTCAGGATGGAGTCGCCATTCTCCGGGGAAAGTGAGCTGTGGTGAGAGCGCATCGGCCGCAAGATTGAGCTCCCCCGGAATGTGGACAGCGCGCAGCGATTTGAGCCGCGTGTGACTCCAGAGGAGGAGATGGCGGGCGAGCTGTGACATGCGGCGTGATCGTATACCCCCCATCCAGTTGATGTACGACACAGCCGCAGTGTTGTCCGTACGGACCAACACATGCTTGCCTAACAGCAGTGGCCGAAACTACCGCAAGGCTAGATGCACTGCCAGCAGCTCTAGGCAGTTGATGTGCCAAAGCAGTCGAGGCCCCGTCCAGAGCCCCGAGGCTGCCTGCCCATTGCATGTAGCGCCCCAGCCCATGCTGGAGCCATCTGTTGTGACAACAACATGCCGAGACACTTGTTCTAAGGGCACCCCGGCCCGTAGAAAGGCAAGGTCCTTCCAGGGGCTGAAGGAGCGGCGACACTCCTGTGTGATGTTCACCCGAAGTGCACTGCGGCGCCATGCCCACCTCAGAACTTGGGAGTGCAACCAGTGCTGAAGTGGTCTCATATGAAGCAATCTGAGTGGCGTGACTGCAGCTGCGGATGCCATATGCCCCAGGAGCCTCTGAAACTATTTCAGCGGAACCACAGTCCTGCCTCTGAAGGAACTCAGGCAGTTCAGCACCGATTGGGCGCGCTTTTCCGTGAGGCGCAGGGGAGAGCTTGCTCTTTTCCCAGTTGACCCGAAGCCCCAACTGGCTGAGGTGCCGAAGCACCAGATCCCTGTGATCGCACAACTGTTCTCGGGACTGGGCCAGAATGAGCCAGTCGTCGAGATAGTTGAGGATCCTGATGCCCACTTCCCGTAATGGGGCAAGGGCGCCCTCTACGACCTTCGTGAAGACACGGGGAGAGAGAGAGAGAGCCCGAAGGGGAGGACCCTGTACTGCCACGCCTGACCTTCGAACGCAAACCGTAGGAACGGTCTGTGTCAGGGAAGGATCGAAACATGAAAGTAAGCATCCTTCAGGTCGATCGCTGCAAACCAATCCCGGAGCTGTATGCATTTGATCATGCGCCTGTGCGTCAACATCTTGAACGGGAGCCTGTGCAGGGCCCGGTTCAGGAGTCGCAAATCCAGGATTGGTCGAAGACCACTGCCTTTCTTGGGTATGATGAAGTAAGGGCTGTAAAACCCCTGCCTCATCTCGGCTGGAGGGACTGGCTCGATTGCATCCTTTGCCAGGAGGACAGCAATCTCCTCGCGCAAGACAGGAGCGTTCCGAGCTGCCACCAAAGTCTCGAGAACACCGCTGAACTTGGGAGGTCGCCTGGCGAACTGAATCGCGTAGCCGAGTCGAATTGTGCACGTGAGCCAATGAGACGGGCTGGGCAGCACAAGCCACGCTTCCAGACGCCGTGCAAGTGGCTCCAACGGTACAATCGACATACCTGCGGTGGTGCAGCGAAGGGGAGTAGAGCTAGATGGTACAGAAGGCAGCGCGTTCTGCAGCATCCATGCGGAACTCCCTGGGTCTCAAAGGGGACTGGCTAGAGGTGCGTGGGGAGGCACTGCGTCCCCGAACCGTGCTCTCTTGGCCGCTGGCAAAATGGGTCGCGGGCGAGAGTGAGGAGGCAATGCGTCGCACACTGTCGACCCGTGGACCTGAAAACCCGGAGGAAAAGGAAATTGCTCTTTCTTTGAATATGTGGGTTCTGCTGACCCTTGGGCCAGCGGCGGAACAGAAATAAACGGGAACATAAGATTCTCCACCCGGCCCTCCACCGGGGGAAGGAGCGACGCTATCCTCGTCGTCTCCTGAGAAAGAGCAAAGTCCAACATCTCCGGGTTGCCCGTGTCAGGGCCGCTTCGTCTATTTCCTGGACGACTTGGGGCCCGGATGGGACGCGGGGGACGTCGCACTCCTGCGAGATGCTCGACGCACCGGCCTAGCTGCCGCTTCAGCACGGGGCGGAGCAGCCCTGGAGGACGCAGGAGGGCATCCACGGCGACGAGCAGACGGAGGCCTGGTCCTAGGGGCAGCAGTAGCTGCCGGAGCATCCCGCCGTGGCAGAATGTGCTGGATTGCCTCGGTCTGCTTCGGCACTGCCGAGAACTGCTGGGTAAAGCCCTCGACAGTGTCGCCGAACAGCCCAGCCTGGGAGATGGGGGCGTCGAGAGAGCGTGCTTTGTCAACATCCTTCATCTCTGCCAGGTCGAGCCAGAGATGGCGCTCCTGGACCACCATAGTGGACATCGCCTTCCCGAGGGACCGCGCCGTGACTTTCATCGCTCGTAGAGCGAGGTCAGTCGCCGTGCGCAGCTCCTGCATCAACCCCGGGTCGGAACTACCCTCGTGCATTTCTTTGAGGGCCTTGGCTTGGTGAACCTGCAGGATCGCCATGGCATGCAGGGCAGAGGCTGCCTGGCCCGCAGCACTATAAGCTTTGGCTGCAAGAGCAGCCGTCAGCTTACAGGCTTTGGACGGGAGACGCAGACGATTCCTCCAAGTGGCGACAATTCCTCCAAGACCGCTCTCTCCACCTGGGCAATGCCCGCGTACCCCCTGGCAGCCCCGCCATCGAGGGTAGTGAGGACGGAGGAGACAGACAAGTGGCTTCTGGCCGTGAAAGGGGCCATACACGACTTCGTCAGCTCCTCATGCACCTCCGGGAAGAAAGGCACCGGAGTAGGGTGCACCGAATGATATGCTGGCCATCCCGTGGGAAGAACCAGCAAAATCACCCGGGAGCCGGACGGGACGCTCGCTGCGTGTGGAGTAAGAGGTCCGTGGGGACGAGCCCGGCAGAGAAGCTCTTACTTTGACCCTCAGATCTCCCAGAGCGCCAGCCGGTGGTCCTCTGCTCGAGCCAGAGAGACCAGGACGGGTGGCGGCAGAGGGTGCCAATCCTTTCAGAAAGGAAAGGCGAGATCGCAGCGATGTCATGTTCATACGCCCACAAAAGGCGCATTAATCATCCACAAACGCAGCTTCAGTGTGCTGAATGCCCAGACACTGAAGACAACGATCGTGTCCGTCATCCGCAGACAGAAAACGACCGCAACCAAGAGGACACGGACGAATCGGCATCTTGAAAAAGACGCGATCGTCCGTGATTTGCTCTTTTAGAATTTGCTCTTTTAGTTGAAGTGCCCAGGGGAATCGCTGGTGAAAGGGACTCCACTGACTGCACCGTGACGCCAACCAGGAGCAAATCAAAGATGAAAGGCTTTGTGGAGATCAGCGCACTTCTCATCCACTCGGCTCCGAAGTAAAAAAATCTGATGAGTGGATGCACCTGTCGCCCTTTTATACCCGTATGTATGGGGAGTGGCTCAGGTATGCAAATTCCACTAGCCAATATTCATTGGCGTTTTCTCTTTACAGAGATGATTGGGGCTTCCAAGTAAATCCCCTATGTCGTCACGACATAACTCGTAGTGACCGACAGATAGGGAAATATATATATATATATATATATAATTTATTTATTTATTTATATATGTGTATATATATAATAGACATAATTGTAAACAAACCCATCTGACATATTAACCTAATTATTCACCAATAACAGAATTGGAAATATAAAAAATATATACTATTTAAAATTATTTATTATATTATATATTTTTAAATTATCTGAAAATGAATATTTATTTTAATAAAACATGTATTTATTATATTTAAAATACCAGACCAGGTTTATTATAGTAACTAAAATTAAAATCAAAATAAAATTACATTTTCGTTACACTAAAATTTTAATGAAAATTAATAAAAACTATAAAGACGTTTAAAAATTAAAGTGACAAAAACTATTTTAAGTTTAGTTAAATTTTAATTCAAGCGAAAATGAAAAGGAAATGATAAAAATAAAAACTAATTCAAAATAAAAATAAAATTACATTTTCGTTACACTAAAAAGTAAATAAATAAAAAAACAACTATAAAGACTATTAAATATTAAATATTATTAAACTATTAAATATTAAATTGAAAAAAAAACTTGTGAGAGTTTAATTAAAACAAAATAAAATGATAAAAATAAAAACTAATTCAAAATAAAAATAAAATTACATTTTCGTTACACTAAAAATTAAATAAAAAACTAAAAAACTATAAAGACTATTAAATATTATTAAACTATTAAATTGAAAAAAACAACAAAACTTGTGAGAGTTTAATTAAAACCAAAAATGAAAAGGGAATGATAAAAATTAAAAACTACAATAGTAGTTATCACTGTAGCAAATATGTCTAGAATCCAGTAACAGGTGTATTACCTTCACTATAAGCAAGGCCAAAGTAAAAGTGTTCAACGAGGTTTGCGTGAGCGATGATCATATCAAAGACGTGGCCTGCTCGGGATTTGACGTCACACTTGAGCAGAACGTTCTGTCCGTTTGGCATCAACACGGTCAAGTCCCTCTGGTTTGAGCTCGACCTCCCTTTGTTTGACTGTTCAGAGAGAGAGCGAGAGAGCAAATAAGTGCTGAAGTATGTAACAGATCGCCTGGTGTCGAGCCAATACTCTCGCTCTTAGCCATATTAAACTGACCACAATAGAATTAGGCAGCTCTAAAAGCACCGGAGGCTCCTCCAGCATTCGGATGAACTCGGGGCCCGTATCCTGAGGACCAACACATGATAAATACTCAATGAATACTCCAATGGAGCGTTTCATAAACTGAGATAAGTGTAATGATGAAGGCACGTTTAATTGCTTACCTTTGTTTTGCGTTGATTAAGGCTAAATGAAGAGCTGAAGAGCTGATCTGAGCGTGAGGTGAAGTGACCACGTCGGTCAGGAGCAGGACTTCGGCTCAGACACATGCTGTTTCTGCTCCTTTGCTGTGAACTGTGACTTCTAGAAGATGAAGAGCTGTGTGAGTTTAGATCTTAACACTGTAAAGCACATTTCTAAGCCTCTGAATGATCAACATGAGCAACACTTTGCTGTTAAACCTGTTTCTCACTCAATCTACTGCATGTCTTCTGTCTCTGATTGATGGTTCAGAGTGTTTTATTCAGTAAAAGCTCTTGTACAAACGTCCAGCTTCAGCTGAGGAGCGTTTATTTCTTCATCTCTCAATCAGCATTGCATTATATGTTTGGATCATTTCAATCTCATCTTACTGAGACATATTACTGGAGATATAGAGTGATGACTGATATTTATATAATTAAAATGACTTTTTGGCTTTATAAATGTCAGCATATGTACCAAATTTCATCAAGTAATTTTTAATTAATTTTGAAAACATAAAACACATATGCAACTTTTTATATATTTTGTCTAAAAGCCCAATAAACTGTTCCATTCATACATAAATAAATAAATAAATCTGGCTATTATTTCATATGTCAGGCTTTACAGGGGGTATGGTTTATGGTGTAACTAAATGGTTAAATTCGAGAGCAAGGACCCGCGAAATAAATGCATATATCAAACTCATGAAATTAAAATCAGATTTATTTTTTAATGCACATTATTGGTAACAGTGTAATTCATCAGTGTAAATCACTCCGAAATGAAAAGAAACGTTTATGATCTTTCATCAGAATAACTTCACCTCTGAAACCAAATTTCCTTTTTGAACGATGAATCACAAAACTCTCCGAGCATCATTCTGATCTCAATCAATTCCCAAAGCATCAAATCAAGTCCTGTCCTACAGTTTCACTCAGAAATAAGGCATGGAAGTAAAATGACTTGCAGTGTTGGGGGTAACGCATTACAAGTAACGTGAGTTATGTAATCAGATTACTTTTTCAAGTAACTAGTAAAGTGAAGAATTACTTTTTAATTTACAGGAAAATATCTGAGAAAGGAGTTTCTCAGAGAAAAATTGCAAAGAGTTTGAAGTTATCATCATCTACAGTGCATAATATCATCCAAAGATTCAGAGAATCTGGAACAATCTCTGTACGTAAGGGTCAAGGCCGGAAAACCATACTGGATGCCCGTGATCTTCGGGCCCTTAGACGGCACTGCATCACATACAGGAATGCTACTGTAATGGAAATCACAACATGGGCTCAGGAATACTTCCAGAAAACATTGTCGGTGAACACAATCCACCGTGCCATTCGCCGTTGCCGGCTAAAACTCTATAGGTCAAAAAAGAAGCCATATCTAAACATGATCCAGAAGCGCAGGCGTTTTCTCTGGGCCAAGGCTCATTTAAAATGGACGGTGGCAAAGTGGAAAACTGTTCTGTGGTCAGACGAATCAAAATTTGAAGTTCTTTTTGGAAAACTGGGACGCCATGTCATCCGGACTAAAGAGGACAAGGACAACCCAAGTTGTTATCAGCGCTCAGTTCAGAAGCCTGCATCTCTGATGGTATGGGGTTGCATGAGTGCATGTGGCATGGGCAGCTTACACATCTGGAAAGGCACCATCAATGCTGAAAGGTATATCCAAGTTCTAGAACAACATATGCTCCCATCCAGACGTCGTCTCTTTCAGGGAAGACCTTGCATTTTCCAACATGACAATGCCAGACCACATACTGCATCAATTACAACATCATGGCTGCGTAGAAGAAGGATCCGGGTACTGAAATGGCCAGCCTGCAGTCCAGATCTTTCACCCATAGAAAACATTTGGCGCATCATAAAGAGGAAGATGCGACAAAGAAGACCTAAGACAGTTGAGCAACTAGAAGCCTGTATTAGACAAGAATGGGACAACATTCCTATTCCTAAACTTGAGCAACTTGTCTCCTCAGTCCCCAGACGTTTGCAGACTGTTATAAAAAGAAGAGGGGATGCCACACAGTGATAAACATGGCCTTGTCCCAACTTTTTTGAGATGTGTTGATGCCATGAAATTTAAAATCAACTTATTTTTCCCTTAAAATGATACATTTTCTCAGTTTAAACATTTGATATGTCATCTATGTTGTATTCTGAATAAAATATTGAAATTTGAAACTTCCACATCATTGCATTCTGTTTTTATTCACAATTTGTACAGTGTCCCAACTTTTTTGGAATCGGGTTTGTAATTAAGTATCAAATGATATTTAATATGAAAGTAAAAAGTGCAATATTATGCGTTGGAATGTTATGAAGTAAAGTTTTCTAAAGAAAAACACTCTGATAAAGTACTTTTACAGCAGAGTAAAAATACTTCACTACTATCCGCCTCTGCAAGCAAGCTCTATTTAAAAAGTAATGCAAAAGTAATGTAACACATTAGTAAATGCAATATTGTAATGCATTACTGTTAAAAGTGCCTTTCCTCAACACTGATGAGTTGTGAATGTGTGACTGATGTTAAAGAGCTCTGACCTGATGAAGTCTGCGGCTGACGGTGTGCTGTTCTCTCTCAACGACCAAACTGAGTTCTGACCAGAAGCACCTGAGGCAGAACATATTTCAGTTGTCTTCATTTTAAGAGTAATGCCACTTTGTGAGGTTATTCTGAAAACTTCAGTTGACCAAATAATGCATTTTGAGAAACATACCCCGAAGTCTTTCTCTAACCAGCTGGCTTCGGTCTGTAAGATGAGCAGAATCACTGGGGTTTCTTTCAGGCTAAAAACAAAATCAGCTTAAGTTATTACGTCAGATCCATAATCAAGGTGAAAACTGCGTGAAATTGTTTTAAAAATGCGAACATTTAAAAATGTTGTTTAAAAGTTGTAAATAAAGATTATTGGAGTATGGAAAATTACTATTTCAGTCCAAAATTTCATGTTTAATACAATGTGTTGCTTGTAATTATTGTGTAAGTGTTAAATAATGTGTGCATTCATGCCCCCCCCCCCAAAAAAATAAAAAATAATATATATATATATATATATAAATTAGATGAATTACTGGATTCACTGGATTATCCAAAACAGACATTAATGACTATTTAATATTGATTGGATGAAAATAAATAAATAAACACTTATCATTTGCAAAAAAAATATTATTAATATAAGATAATTTAATTCACTGTATTATCAAGAATATAAAAAAATATTCTATTTTAAATTTATTTATAAAATGTATCGAATAACTATTTTTATAAAATAACTATTATTTATGGAAGTCAATATGTATTTTACAATTCTGACTTTTTTCTCTTAATTGCGAGTTAAAAAAAATACAAATTCAGAATTGGGACGTAAACTCACAATTGTAAAAAAAAAAAAGTCATTGTTAGATAAATAGTCAAAGTTACCTTTTTAATTTTTTATTCTGTGGTGGAAATGGGCTTCCATAATTATCTAAATTTGTATGCAAAAAATATTTATTTAACCTTATAACTGTCACCCGTCCCCTCAGAGGGTTACTTCACAATATTACAAATAAATCCTAATCTAATCATGACGAACTATATTGTTAGAAAGGTCTAAGACTCCTAAATAGATATTTCATGTTTTGTTTTTACAAATTATGTAGGAAAATATAGAGATTAATTTATGACAAGAGTGCACCTAAAAAAACTACGTCATAACATGAGTTCTGACATTTGCCACAAAAAGTCTTTCTTCATTGCCTTTTTCCCTATCACGCTTTAGAAATCATCATAATTTATATATCAATTGAAAACTTAACATTTCATTTAATTACCATGGAAATGGTACATCAAAATCATATTACAAAATGTTCGTACATAAATTATAACAATTTAAGTTGTTATAGTGCACTTTCACGTCTATGTTGAAAAATGGGAGTGACAGTTAAAGGGTTAACACTATTTATTTGTACTTATATGTGACCCTGGAGCACAAAAGCAGTCATAAGCACACAGGTATATTTGTAGCAATAGACAACAATACATTGTATGGGTCAAAATTATACATTTTTATTTTATGCCAAAAATCATTAAGATATTAAGTATAGATCATGTTCCATGAAGATATTTTGTAAATTTCCTACCGTAAATATATCAAAACTTAATTTTTGATTAGTAATATGCATTGCTAAGAACTTCATTTGAACAACTTTAAAGATGATTTTCTCAATATTTAGATTTTTTTGCACCCTCAGATTCCAGATTTACAAATAGTTGTATCTCAGCCAAATATTGTCCTATCATAACAAACCACACATCAATGGAAAGATTATTTATTCAGCTTACAGATGATGCATAAATCTCAATAATAATAAAAAAAGACCCTCATGACTGTTTTTTTTTTTTTTTTTTTGATTGAAAGCTGTTTCAAAATAAATCCTACATCAGTTTATTTTCCGTGTAATTGACTGTTACAAACGTGCTAGCTGGTATCTATTGTGTTTTTAACCACAGTGAAGTGTGACCAAACAGTAAAATGCAGTTACCTGCAGAACATCCTCGGCCATCTGTCTGATGGCTCTCTGCGGCCGGGGCAGGACAGAGCTCTTATGCTGCTGCTCACACGTCTCCAGCACCGTCAGCAGATTCACTCGCTTGTGAGCCGCATCCTCACACATGCTGAGTAAAAGACTGTTCAGACCGTCACTGAGCCGGACGGGCTGTCAGGAGACCAGGAGCAATACGTCATCGCTTAACACTTGCAAAGGGTGCATCTGGATGTTAGCCCGTTTGATCACCGATAAATACAAACGCTGATTAAATTTGTTAAAAACTTCAGGTGAGAGGGATTCTTGACATCATTCAATAAGGATCAAAACAATTTGAACTGATGTTGACTTTAACCCTCTGCTATTCCTCACTCTTGTGACCCTCAACGG
The DNA here is from genome assembly GCA_023376895.1 of Aspiorhynchus laticeps. NCBI lineage: Eukaryota > Metazoa > Chordata > Actinopteri > Cypriniformes > Cyprinidae > Aspiorhynchus > Aspiorhynchus laticeps. The sequence continues at coordinate 1,562,237 of CM041809.1, forward strand.
TCAGAACTGAAGACAATAAGCATAACATTTTTTTTTTTGTTCCAAAAATATTTATTCTTTGATATTTTGTATTTTGAGTAGATTTCATAGCACTAGACAATATTCACCTCCAAGGTTAACTAAACTAAATCTAAAACCATATAAAACTGTTTTGTTACTTGAAATAAAATAAATGTTAACTGAAACAATAATATATATATATATATATATATATATATATATATATATATATATAAAAACTTATTTTAATTTTATTGATACATTTTTTTAAAATTTTATTAATAAAACTATAATAGTATCTCAGTAATTCTCACCTCTAAATTAGAATTTATTATCTATATCATAATACAAATATTAGAATGATATTATTTTTTAATTAATACAGTGTTAAAGTAAAAACATAGCAAATGCATTTACAATCCAATGATCTAAAAATTACTTTTATTTGGTTTCCATTTGGATATATACAGTATTTAGACATTATAATGGCCGATTTGTAGATTGTACCCCAAAAATGGCTGTATATTTTCTTTTTTCTTTTTTTTTTGTATTTTCCATTCATTTCCTATGACAGTCATTTCTGACCATGAAGATCACAAGAGTGACTATTGTTTTTAAAGATCATTTAGGCTTTTATAAACATTTCTATGTTTTTTTCCATATAGCAAATGGCACAAAAGTAACCAAGTGCATTCTGATAAGTTAAAAAAATAAAATAATAATTATATATTCAAAATATATATATATTTTTTTTTTTTTTTTTTTTTTTTTTGTGAAGACAACATAGAGTTTATTGAAGAGGAACCCACCTGATTTTGTGGAAGATGATAATCTACTGTCCAATAAAGAGTCATGCCTAGTGAGTAAACCACCGTCTACAATAAGAGCAAATAAATGCTATTTGGTCTTGATTTTCCATAAAAGCTCATCTTCTTAAGACACTCACCACTCCTTCTCTTAACCTTCAGCAGGAAGGTCAGGCTAAAAACTATCTACCATAACTGCAGGCCAGCTCACCTTCTCCGTGGCCTGTCTTCTGGAGAAAGCGTTGCTCTGAGACATTTCTGGAGAAGCGAATGAGCCAGTATCCTCAGATCGACCGCAGCTCTTGAAGGCAACATCGCCGACTGCAGAAAGCAGCATGGATCCGGGACTGATGACACAACACATGTTACCAGGATCTGGAGGAAGGGAGGGAGGTGAAGTGGTGACAGATTACATTGGCACTGAAGGATAAGAGCGTGAAAATGAGTCGAAAGAGCTCTATACCTTTACTTGAGATGTCTATCAAGGCTTCTGCAGCAACGAGGAGGAGAGCCCAGACCTCGTCCTCCTCCAGAGGAGCTCCCCGTGACTCCAGCACCTCTGCCAGGGTCACAAACATGCTCATTCTGCCAGACACAAGACACACAAACACACCACACAAATGCATGGAAAAGTATGTGAACCCTTGGACTTCATAGCTTCGCTGAAAATGTGTTCACTCTCAGGTCATCGAAGATGTAGATGAGTTTGTTTCTTCATCAGATTTGGAGAAATGCATCATTGCATCAGTGTCTCAGCAATGGATGCTCTGCAGTGAATGGGTGCCGTCAGAATGAGAGCCCAAACAGCTGATAAAAACATGGAGGAAGCGTTATTATGGGTTTATTATGGGAAAAAAGTCCATCTTCTGTTGTCTCTCATTTGACTTATTTTAGTTAAAAACATCTTAATGATGGATTTGTTTCAGCTTTTGTCTTCTCCAGATGTTAACTGATGGACTGGAGTGGTGTGGATTACTTGTGGATTATTGTGATGTTTTTATCAGCTGTTTGGACTCTCATTCTGACGGCACCCATTCACTGCATCCATTGCTGAGACACTGATGCAGTGACACATTTCTACATACCTGATGACGAAACAAACTCATCTACATCTTGGATGGTCTGAGAGTGAGCACAATTGTAAGCACATTTTCATTTTGGGTGAACTACTTTAATGTTTTGAGACATCATTAACCCTTCACATACTTTTTCAACCCCACACTGTAAATGCTTCACTGTTTGTTCACACATCATTGTGCTTTACTTGTTTAAGCAGACTGTATTTGTATTGTCCTGTCTTAGTTGAAGATCGGATTCAATCTTATGATTCTCCATTTTAAAGAACTGTTTTAGTCAATATGAAAATCAATGGGGTCCAAAACAACACTGGACTCCTGTGACATTCATTGTATTGACAAAAAAACACCAACATTTTTCTAAGTATCTTCTTTTTATGTCTCACAGAACAATGTTTGGAGGTTGCGTAAATTAATTAAAGAGTTTTTTTTTTTGGGTGAATGGCTCCTTTAATTGTCCATCCTGCCCACCATTACTTCACATGTTGCCTCCACTGCATTTACTTAGATTGGCAAGCTATAATTAGCTAAAGTACAGTCTCCAGCGCGCCTCTTTAATTAATTACCTCTTTAATTACCAGTTAAATAGGGGAACTACCTTACATAGCACGTAAGAGCCACTGCACATTTTCTCTGCTTCATCTCAGTCTTGTTTTCGCACACTTGCAAGCCTTTTCCTCGAGTAATTGGCTTTGAGAGAGCCTGGAGGATTTGCTCTAATGTGTTTTCTCTTAAAGTTCAAACCAAAAAACTGCAAATTAAGAAGCAGCTTTCATTGACCTGGAATGCTGTTTTATATGTAACAACATATGACAATTTCCTCCTCAAAAATGAATGGGGCAGTAGGTTTTTCCAGTTGTTATAGACTCAGAGAAAGGTTGATCGGTTCATCTTGTGCTGGAGTACTAATTAACATTTAAATTGGCTTGCAAAGGTTCAGACTAAATATTTTCAAGATTACTTTAAAGCATCTTATTCAACTATATAAATATGATATATATATATAGTGATTTGAATAGATTTATATTTGCATTTATGCAGCACAATGTCTTTGTTAACTCATTTGGTCACCAGTTGCCCTCTATATAGTGGATTAGCACGACTTTTGCCCCTCAGGACGGACACTTGCCTTCAATTACTGGCCTTTCCATCACTACAAAACACAGAGGTTTATCTTGCTGTTTACCTTCAAAATTAATGTGTGTTACGATCTTCTCTTGATGGAATGATGCTATAAGTTCAATGCATCTTCTGCACTGAAATACTAACTCAAATATCATTACCTATCTTGTCTGAACTGTATGTAAATGTTGTCAAGTCAAGTCAAGTCACCTTTATTTATATAGAGCTTTTAACAATACAGATTGTGTCAAAGCAGCTTTACAGTATCAAATAGGAAAATAGTGTGTCAGTAATGCAAAAGGACAATAGTAAACACACAATTTTCAAGTTGCATTGAAAATAATCATATGTAATACTATTTTTAATGCAGAGGATATTATAAATGACTTGTATGATTAGGCAAAACTGTATTATTGCACCTGTCATAAATTTCATAACTGTGTTAAAAAAGCATTTGCTAAGGGAAAATAAATAATTCATTACAAAAATGCGACTACTATTTACACACACATATATATAGAGAGAGAAGATGACCATCTCATTCCAAACTTACATATTGAAGAATATTGCTTCCCATATCTCTGTTCAAAGACATTAAAAGTTCAAGGACAAGTTGTAAAGCATGTTTACCTTTCTACATTCGATATATGTAGAGTTGTCCCCTGGATATCTTCAGCTCAGTATAAATCCTCTCAAGCATCTTTGCCTCTCACTAACATACTGACAAACACACTACTTTCATAATTATTAGTATCAACGGCTGCACCGTTATTATCGAGGAATATCCTCCATTGAAACATCGCCGCCGCTGTGTTTTGGCTGAATTAGTCCTATTCTTAGAGTGCAGCCATAAGAACTCAATTGGATTAGAGCAAAGGTTTGACGGGTCAGTGGGCGACCAATCACTGTGTCCAGACACCCCTCCAGGGCTCCACTAATCTGACTCAAAAGAGTGAGGTGTGACTCTATAGATTTCATACTGTCCACTACAGTCGATTCTCATCATGCACATGATGCATTCGGGAAATGTTATAAAAATTGATAAAAACGGATCTCTCATACCTTTTCCTTTTGTCACATGAATTACTGAAATATTGTATTCAGCACTTACTCACTAAAGACACAATAATGTTGCTCTTTTGTAGCCCTTTTGTCCTTGACCTTTTGTCAAAAGGTCATACAGCAGAAACACAAAAAGTTAATGCATCATCATATGGCATCACATGATTTGTCGATTAAATGCACAATTTTAAAAGCACAAAAGAAGTATTTTGGATCCAAGAGTTGCTTGAGTTTGAGATATTAAAAAGCACACACCCAAAATAACTATAATTGTCATTTATACCAATTTGTGTTGATACCCATATTTAAATTTGACCTTATGCTTATTATTTTTGTAACATGTGTGGATAAATTATATAAGGCTTTGCTGATATGTAAGGCTGAAAGTGTTATATAAAGTAAAATTTATATTTTATATAATTTAAATAAAATGTTATAAAGTTATAAGTATTTGTCAGCAAACATTCTAGAAATGAGCCTATATTTAATTAGATAATGTCTCATTTGCATATTTAAACAACATTCAGAATATTCGTAATACAAAACAATTGTCTTAATGAAGCTAATGTAATTAAATAACTGGAGAAATTAAAATGTTACCACATTCACTTGTGGAATCTCACAATATTTCACAGTTAAAATACTTATATATTGTGTCATTTCTTTCTCGTGGAGAACAAATTTGTTCTGTGATTATAAAACGCATCAAGTATCACTAAAATAAGGCCTAATTATAGCGATTTTTTAAATTAATTTTTTATTATGCAATTATGTACATATTTTAGTACAAACATATACATCTCACAACAGTAATGGAATTTTTTTTTGAAAAAGGGTATAGGCTATAAAAAGAACAAGTGCATGTACACAGAAGAAAAATAATTATATGCCAGGGATAAAAAAATTCAAACATTTAATTAACCAAATTAAAGTGACAGTGCTTCATAAGTCTTTTTAGCTTTTCTGTTTATAATATTGTGCAAAGTAGTACCATATTGTTTAATTTCTTTTATAAAAAGTTCACAATCTGGCGTAGCTTTAGCCCATTTCTTTACATGAATATGATATTTTCCAAGTAAAATAATTAGTTTTTTTTTTATAATTAGTTTACAAGAAATTGTACTTTTAGAATCAATGTTATCTTGTAAAAAAAATTAAAAAAAAAATCGATTTGAATTAAAGTTCCATACATCCTAGAAATGAAGTTAGAGACATCTACCCAAAATAATCTTAATAATAAAAAAAATATCTATACACACCGAAAAAAGTTGAATCACAGATTCTTAAACAACACCACAAAAATCATAAGAGTTTTCCATATCCAATTCAAAACGTTCAAATAACTCTTTAACAGGGCAAATTCTGTGTAATATTTTAAAAGATACCTCTTTTACTTTATTACTTATATCAGAAATGTGTTAAAGAAGAATTATATCTATAACTGCATTTATCTTGCATACAATACTAATATCACCAATAAATCATAGCGATATTCTTTTTTTATTTTTATTAAATGTCAGTCATATTACAGCCAATGAACATAACGGTAGTCATTCCAACATATTTTATAGAAAAATATTGAACATAGACTACAATATGTAAAATATGAGAACAAAAATAAAATAATTAATAATAATAATGAAAAATAAAATAATAAATAAAAAAAATAAAAAAGATATGAGACAATCATACAAATAGCGTAAAAGATTCACATATAGACCTAATGCATTTTGCTTTACTATTTTTCAACCCAAGTAGTAACTCAATATAATGTTTCATATCTATCTGAAATAACAAAAAATTGGGTTTTCTTTTAGCCCATTTCTGTTTATGTATATGGTACTACCCCATAATCAAACAAATTTTAACAATAAAGGTCACATTTGGTGGTAATCTTTCTCTATTAAAATAGAAAAATACATCTTTCTCAGAAAAATAAACTTTCATGCCTAAATATTTACAAAGGAGGCCTTCCAAATCTATCCAAAACATTACTATAAATGCAATTAAAAGATAAGAGCCATCATCCTCCTCTCTGCTCCACAGAAGTGACACATCATCCACATCAGTACAAACCTGAGAAGAAGTGTAGCAGAGTACAGATGAAGTATGTATTTTCTTATGTTATTGTTTTAATGCAGCAACCATGCATATTTCCAATCCATGTACTCAATTTTACAATGCCAAAATGATTTATAAGATATTGTGCTATATTCTGTAATAAAGTAATTATTCCATCTCTTATCAGTAATAGCTACTCCTTTAATTGCAGTATCAGATCTAAGACGCACATTGTCATTATTCACATTTCCTTTAAACAGACACTTTAAACCAGATGATATATCATCACACACAATGCAATATTCTTTAGGGATTATTGGAATATTATACCTTTGAAGAAATTCTACATAGACAGGTGCCCATTTTCATGAAATATATGTTTAACAAATATAATTCCATTATCAACCCATTTTTGAAAAAACAAAAAAGTTTTATGTTTAAATGTCATATACATATTATTCCAAATTATACATGTGTTTGGAGAAAAAATATGTTTATAGATAAGCAACCAAGATAGAAGCACCTGACTGTGAAAATTGCTTTTTATTTAAGTTCAAAATTGCATTGCAAGAGTCAAAAATTATATTAGGAATTAAATACCATATTTTATGTTTATACTGAAAGTAATGCTTAATGCATCTATTCTTTAAAGTTGTATTTGAAGTGCTGAAATCAAGCACATTTAAGCCTCCATTGCAAACCGAATTATTTAAGGTACATTTTTTAATGTAATTAGGTCTGTTTCTCCAAATAAAATTGAAAATATTTTTTTGGTTATTTTAATAATTAGGTTATTAGGGACTTCCAATGAAACAGCAGGATAAAGCAGACGAGATAAACCTTCAGTTTTTGATAAAATAATTCTACCGTTCATAGACAAGTCCCTCATTAAACATAAATTAAATCTATTTTTTATAATAGCGATTTCTTGCGACGTTCAATAACAAGCAACGCGACGTCATCGGGCAAAACGCAGAAACTGCGCACGTCACATCCACAGTGACGTAGTACGCAAGTGTCCGCAGCTCAAGGCCTCTGGACGGAAGCAGAGCGAGCGCAGAGCTTGAGTCTTCAAGTGGAAAACAAGACGAAAACAACATAACGTTACTCCTGAGCTCAGTGTGAAGACATCGGTCCTTTTCTAAAGCTGCTCTAGAACTGGCTGCGTCTCTTGTAAGAGGGTGAGTAAACACTGGCAGTTTAACCGCGGGTGTTTTTAAGGTGGGTTGCTGTGGGGGAGGGTAACGCACCACAGTAAACACCGCTGACTCGCTGCTTTAAGCTGGTTATTTGGTAGAATACACATCTTACTGTGTTCTTTCACTTAGTGGAGAGTATTGTGTTTAACACTGTTGTACAATATACCATTACGATACATCACATCGGCTGATACTGGCGTGATAGTATTAGTACTGTGGTACTCTGCTATATACCATGGTAACGTTACTGGATGATGATTCATATACTATGATATACAGTCAAACCAAAAAGTATTCAGACACCAGATATAATATTTGATACCTTTTACTAGTGGGTACAGGACACTATAGTTGGTATTATCTAATCGTGTACGTATTTTTAACAGCTGAATAAATTAAGTTGATTGTAATCCATTAATTTACACACAAAGTTATCTGACAAGATTAATTTATTCTGAGACAGTTTAAGTCTGAGTTCTTGTTATATTTTATTACCATTTTCTAAACTATAGCAAATAAACTGATAATGTGAGAAACGGTGAAGGTGTCTGAATACATTTTGGTTTTACTGTATATACATGGTACTTTAAAGAATACCATGGTATTGCTAAAAAGTAAACATGGTGTTTATGGTATTTAGTCAATCTGCAAATGACGTGTAGGTTGAGAAGATCCACGGCTAACATTGGCTGTGTCTCAAAACCTAGTGAGCTCCTACCTTGACAGCATTGTCTGTCATGCCCAAAAATGCTGTGTGTTTAGGGAAGCTCCTGGAGGTTTGAGAGCCATTTGTGTCCATGCATAACTCACTGTGCTCTGATTATACAGATAGTCTTTCACTGCATAAACTGGTTTTGATTTGATTTGGATTCAGTGTAATGGACTCGGTGGAGGTGCGAGGAGTCCGATCTGAGAGACTGAGGTCATTGGTGCTTTGAGATGTTGAATTCAGGGCATTCGGGTGTGGTTCTCCATATTATTTTAGGAGATGAGATGATTGACACTTTCCATTCACATTGATGCTAAACAATGCAATATCTGAATTAATTGCAAAGTCCTGAATCCCTCATTAAACGGTTTGCTGAAATGGATTTAAGTATAATTTAGTGCTGCAACAATTAATCAATATAAATCAGTAATGAAAATAATGACATCCACCAGTCACCTCACTTTAAAGTAGTGAATAAAATATATCTATGGACAAAATGCATCTGAAATATAGCGGAGGACACAGACTGAATGGTAGAAGTTAGGCTAACATTTAGTCTGGTAATCGTAAATACCAGTTCATTTAGTCTGTGCTTTTGTTTTAATTTAATTGTTTTTAATTTAGTGATTAAAAAAAATAATTCTAAACTTTTCCAAAGCATTAACAAAGAGCTTCATTTAATTCACAATTCAAAAGTTCCTCTTTTTTTCCTTGCATGATGCCTTTCCACCAAAATAAATTATAATGTACATACAAATATTAAAATAATAGAAATAATAATAACATACAAAATAAGTAAATAAACATCAGGATAATGTACACATTTATGAGAGAACATTAATTTTAAAAAAAATGCAATTCAAATGTCTGATATCATTTAGTTTTAGTGTTTTACAATGTAACTTTCCTTTTTTTTGTAGCATAATATATAGCATAGCCTACACATGCATTCAATATATTTGTTTTCAATCAGTACATTGTTTGGAGGACAACATTAGGCAGGATGTGAAATAGGCTGATATTTGTAATATAATAAGTTATTTATACACACACACACACAAAATATAGTTTGGCTTTTTATCCAGTTAATTGAAAAAAATAATCAACATTAATCTATTATCAAAACAATCAATTGTGAATTGAATTTGTCTTCAGCATTTCATATAATGTATTTAGGTTACAATTAACCAGAGTTCTTTCTCTTTTGACTCTGCAAAGCATAAAGACACTGTACTGTCCAATAGATCGTATTGATATGCCTTGAGTGAACGCAATCACATGAACAGAAAATCCCATATACAGGGCTGAGGCTGTGCTGATATTAATGTAAAGAGGACAAGTCACATTTGTGGCTGCCCTGCTGTCACTGCAGCATCTTCAGCATAATATGCTATATTTGAGTAATGACCGTCACAGCCTGGGTCATTTGTTTTCTCAGTTCCCTGAGCAGTGTACCTGTTTAAATATGTATTTCTGCTTCAAGTCACTATAACGCTGACGATGCGTTAAGACGAGGCTGTGCTGCTGCTTAGCTCAGATTCATTACCCTCTTTCAGTGTTGCAGTATTTGCATAGACTTTCATGGCAGAAGTACATGAAGAAAATGTATTGATATTTTGCTGCATTTTAATGCTATTCAATATTTATCTCGATATTGATGCATGTGCTCTGAATTTCTCTTATCTAGTTAAAAATAAAGCATGTTTTTCACTGAACAAAAATTATTTTGATTTATATGTACAAAGAATAATATGTAGCAAATATTTGCTTGCATATATTTACACTAACACTTTAATATATAGTAAAAAATGCTATTATATGTAGCACTTTATGACTCATTCATGAAAAGGAGTTTATACTGTTTTTGCCATGAAGTTGAAATCTGAAATTCAGTTAAAATGCTTCAGTTTTCTAAACCCTTGAGTCGTGAAAGATCATGAAACTAGTCTAATGACACAATGAAACTTTGGAAAACTTAATGACCAAATATAAAGCACATTACAATCAATGTTTCAAACTGTTCCTCTTTTTATATACAGTGGTAGGGTTGGGTACCGAACTCGGTACTTTTAAGGGTACATACCGAATTGCTTCGGTACTACCGATTATCGATTCACATTAAATCATTCGGTACCAAATTTCGGTACCTGAGAACGCATTTGGGTGCATACGAGAGAGAGAGAGAGATCCTGTGACATGATGTCACCACTGCAACTCTTTAAAACACAACACACAGGGCAAACCGAAATGTTCAAAGTGTGTTTACATTTCTAGGGTATGGTTTCCGTGAAAACGTGGACAGGACGGCGGAGTCCATTCATAAAAACGGAATTTACTCTAAAGCGTGGAATGCCACGGAATTCGTAAATTTTTGGATGAATAAAAGAAGGTCTGTCACTTAATTCGAATCACGATATGAACTAGTGTATGTGAATATTAAAATGCAAAAGGACGGTTTAAATATGAATCCTGCATGTTCCGTTAGCCTCGGCATGTATGAATGGCGGAGACGCGGTTTTGTTAACTACACAAATACTGAAGCACACGTGAACTCTGTGATTCTCGGCCTCAGCATCTCACTACATGAACACTTACAGGCTGTGAGAGTCACTTCATGAGAATTTTACCGTTTCATTTGAGAAAACTAGCATCATATCATACTGTACATACACACAGAAACTTCATGGCAACCTGTCAAAATAAAAGTGCGGTTTAACATGTAAGAGAAGTATATTACTCTTGTATTACTTTTGTACAGTATAATGTACGTCTTTATATATTCCATTTACTGTCAAATTTAAATAAAACAATTAAATGATAAAAATAATTTTCAACTACATTAACCACTTAATTGTAGAAAAAATACAATTATTATTAAAACTTTTTTAAAGGAATATTCACACAATTTTTCTACCATGTATTAATTTTAACAGTAAACCTGTTTGTTTGCCAAAAAATAAAAGGGTTTCATTTTCATTTGATTAAAAATAAATAAATGTTTCATGCCTTCATTTGATTATCAGAAAAAAATAAAACAAGAATTTCTGGAAGAAAAAAAATTTGTAGAGCCCTATTGTTCAAAATGTTGAAATTGAGAGTTTTGGACTTATTTTTTCACTGAAATAAATGTTTTTGTTATTACACAGAGTAAAGTACCGAAAAAAGGTACCGTTGGTTACCGGTACCGAATTTCAGGTACCGATACCGGTACCGGTTCAAATGTGAACGGTACCCAACCCTATACAGTGGTGGACAAAATTATTAGAACACTAGTATTTTCAGCAGCTAAAAATGGTTTTAAGTCAGTAATTTCTATCTTTTGCTGTCGTGTGTCAGTAGGAAATATCAGTTTACATTTCCAGACATTCATTTTGCCATTAATTGTAATAATCCAGTGATATTTTTGTCTGACAACAGCCAGTGCTCCACACAGAGATCTGATCTCATCATCATCATCATCATCCAATATAAGATGAATATCATTTCTAGTTGCAATGCACTCTTGCATTATTTTACATGTAGTCTAGGTCTTCTTAACTCATAAATTTGCATTTATGCATTTTACCTTACTTTGAATATCAAGTCAAGTTTTTTGAAAGTGTGTTTTATTAGCAAACTGCATAATCAAAACAAATGTAGGACATTAATTTCTTTCTTTGTCTTTTCAGATTTTTGAAGGGGAAGTTCTTCTTGAATGCCCAAGACACAGTCAGTACGGTTTTCACCATGAACAGGAATAAGCGTGAGAAGGAATATTACAGCATAGATGTAGGAGATTCAACGTTCACCGTCTTGAAGCGATATCAGAATTTAAGACCAATCGGATCTGGAGCACAAGGCATCGTCTGGTAAGTTGAATGGATTTCTTAGTCTGTAGAATATGAAAGAAACAGATTATCATTAAGTAGAAAGTGTGGTGAATGAAAAGCTTATGTTTGGCTTTTTTTGTTTGTTTTTGTAGCTCAGCGTATGATCATGTCCTTGAACGAAATGTTGCAATTAAGAAACTTAGCAGACCCTTTCAGAACCAAACCCACGCCAAACGGGCCTACAGAGAACTGGTCCTGATGAAATGTGTCAACCACAAAAATGTAAGACATGTTTTGCTCTGTCTCTGTCTGTCTGTGTGTGTGTTTATGTAAAAAAAAAGATTTGTAATGTTTTTGACGTCTCTTCTGCTCACCAAGGCTGCTTTTATTTGATCAAAAGCACAGTAGTATTATGAAATAATATTACAATTTAAAGTAACTCTTTTCTAGGTGAATATATTGTAAAATGTAATTTATTTCTGTGATCAAAGCTGTATTTTCAGCATCATTACTCCAGTCTTCAGTGTCACATGATCTTCAGAAATCATAATAATATGCTGATTTGCTGCTCAAGAAACATTTCTGATTATTATCAATGTTGAAAACAGCTGTGCTGCACAATATTTTTGTGTAAACCGTCATGCATTTTATTTTTCAAGATTCACAGATGAATAGAAAGTTCAAAAGAACAGCATTATTTGAAACATAAATCTTTTGTAACATTATAAATGTCTTTACTGTCACCTTTGATCAATTTAATGCATCCTTTATTAATTTCTTTAAAAAATGAACGGACTCCAAACTTTTGATCTGAAGTGTACATAATATGTACTATTGTACTTAATTTTGTAATGATATATTTTAAATTGTATGAACTTGATATCAGCACAGGGCACATCTTTTATGCAGTATGTTTTAATTTCACAGATAATTGGCTTATTAAATGTGTTCACGCCACAGAAGACACTTGAAGAGTTCCAGGATGTGTAAGTTCCTTCTGCTGTGATTGTAACAGTGTACTAGAATGGAAGTGAAATGTTCTTTGGCTCGTAAAATCTATGATACATAATATCAATTTGGTCTAGGATTAATTCAAATTGGTTAAATAAAGAGATATAACAAGGTATTGATGAGTTCATGTTCAGTATGTACAGTAGATGCAACTGAAATCCTGCATAAATCACACATCTCTGTGTGTACGTGTGCATATATGCTTGTTCATTTGTGTTCCTCGCACGCTTGCGTCTCCTGTCTGCAGGTATCTGGTGATGGAGCTGATGGATGCTAACCTGTGCCAGGTCATTCAGATGGAGCTGGACCACGAGAGACTCTCATACCTGCTTTATCAGATGCTCTGCGGCATCAAACACCTGCACGCTGCTGGCATCATACACAGGGTATACACACACACAGACACACACACTCACTCACACACTCACTCACCACTCACACACACACACACACACACACACACACACACATCAAAGTTTTATCACTTTGTTTAACTAATGACTTGATACTCTAGTGCAGGAGTTTTCAAATGTTTTGATCCACAAAAAAGATGATCACTTATGGAAGTGGGAGTCTAAATTTTATAGTTTATTTTCAAGTGTATAAACCCATTTATATTTTTAACATGAAAATAGTGCTGTCAATAGAATAAAAAAATAAATAATTATAATATAATAAAATTAAAAATATATATATATATATATTAGTGCTGTCAATCGATTAAAAAATGTAATCGCGTTAATCACAGTCCTGGACTGTGATTAATCATGATTAATCACAAATTTAAAATACTAGGATTTACCTGTAAATGTGTTGAAATAAAGAAATGCATGACAAACTAGTTTAAGGAAACATACACTTCCGCCAGGTTTGAGACATAATCCTTATTATTCTTTTATCATTATTCATTTGTTTTTATTCAGCCATTATCAGTCTTTATACTGGCAATAAAACGTTTACCAAGCCACATCACTTCAATCCCAGTACACATTTACCCAACTATTATCAAAAGTATTTCTAAATAAATACAACAAAACATTTTCTTGCGACCTTATGTGAAGTATTATGACAAAATGCATTATGAAGAAGAATTGGACCTGTTCTACAGGTGCATTAGAGCTAACATTAACATCATGCTTCATAAGACAATTTATGAGATTAATAGTACACTTTTACTCAGAACTCACTTCAAACCACCATCGAGTGTTTGTAATAACTTCCTTTTGCGATCACATGTGGAATTTGGTCGTTTACTGTTGTTAAAATATGCTATTTATAGCCTTTTATATCGCTGCCAAAATGAGCATTTCAGATGTAAGTTACACATTCATCTCAAGAAAATCACATAGAAATCATATCCTATCATAATTGTGTGTTTATTATCTTCTATAATGTATAGTGGCTGTCGTCATGTTTATTTCTGCTGTGTTGTATGCGCTGGCTGAAACTCATGTTGTTTGTGATGTTACAACCGCCTCTCCGTTCTGAAGTTGCCAGGTGTACATTTCAAGTATGATACACATTAACAAAAGGATCTATTTTAATTTTTATTTGTCTATATACACTTTGGGCGGCCGCGGTATATTATAAAAGTAGCCCAAAAAACGCAACCCTCGGTTCTGTAATTTTTCCCGCGACTGTATTTTCAAAATAGCCCAACACTGGTTCGCTGTACCCTCATCACAACCTTCCGCGCTGCGATGACGGGAAGAAGTTGGGGTCAAACCTTATCAAACAATTAATTTGCGTTAAAAAAAATATTAACGCGTTAAATTTTTAGATTAATCACATGCGTTAACGCGTTAATATTGACACCCCTAATATATATATTAGTGGTGTCAAAATTAGCACGTTAACGCAGGCGATTAATTCTTTCAGTTTAACGCGATAAATTTTTTTTAACGCAATTAACGCAGAGTGGGGCCTAGGGTTGGCCACCCCCCTCATAACTGCTGTTTCTGTCACTTTTTCTCTTGACAAGAAGTGCATTTATTCAGTCGCAGAACGTCTTTACGAGCACATCAAACGGGAGACGGTTCAGACGCGCGCTCCACTTCTAAATTGTTAAAGTTTTATGAATTCAATTGTTTAGTGCTTTTTGATTATTCAAAATGAAATTAAACCATTTAAACATAATGGAGAGACAAAAACAAGGAAAAAGAATTTGGGGGAAAAATAAAATGAAAATCGTGAAAAAATTAAACCCATTTTATGAAGCCCTGTAATTTTTCATTTTTCGGTAATTGCTGTCTAATTGCCAAAGTTTCATGATTTCAATTAATTTGACATGCTTTTGATTACTAAAATTTCATTTAACCATTAAAGAAAAATTTTATCCAGAAGAATAAAGAAAAAAATGGAGTATGTTTTACAAGAAAACATTTCGGTAGCACTTTATTTTACAGTCCTGTTCCTCGTGTACATACTGTGTACTTATTGTAGTAATTACAATAACTAGGTACTAACCCTGAACCTAACCCTACCCCATGTAGTTACCTTATATTACCAGTGCTTTCTTAAGTACACTGTAAGTACATGTACGGTAAAATAAAGTGCAACCAACATTTCAGTCTTTCTACTTCAAAATGTCATGTTTAATTCAATGTGTTACTTGCCATTTCTTTGTAATTAATTGGTAAATTTACCAGCAATTTCTGACTCCTGACCTCTTCACTTCCCAGGATCTGAAGCCCAGTAACATAGTAGTGAAATCCGACTGTACGCTGAAGATCCTGGACTTCGGTCTGGCTCGGACGGCCGCCACCGGCCTCCTCATGACTCCTTACGTGGTGACGCGCTACTACCGTGCCCCCGAGGTCATTCTGGGCATGGGTTACCAAGCTAATGGTGAGTGCTGACCTGATCTCACTGCATGCAAAGGGTCCCACCTGAGCACCTCCACACCATTCTGCTGAAACAACCTCGACCTCACCGAACGGCTGTGGTGTTTTAACGTCAAATAGGGCCCTATGATTTCCGTGATGTGGAAAACGTGGACAGAATCACGGAATGCAGTCATAAAAACAGAGTTTACTGTATTATGCGGAATGTCAAGGAATTGGTCAACGTTTGGATGAATTAATCAAAAGTAGGTCATTACACTTAAATTAAATCACGATATGGACTATTATCTGTAAATATTAAGCCGCGAAAAGGCTTTAAATATGAATCCTGTATGTTCTGCGTGTCTGTGTGAATGAATGGCGCAGACGCGCGGTTTTGTTTACTACACACACACTGAAGTGTGTGACGCTCGCGGTGATTTCAGAGTCTGTCGTCTCACTAAATGAGGACAAAAATACACAAACAACATCTCCAGAACTGCTCTGAGAGTCACGTCATGAGCATTTTACCCTTTAATTTGAGTAAAACTAGCATCATATCATATACACACAGTAATGTAGAGGTATTCACAACAGCCCGTCAAAATAAAAGTTTGGTTTAACTGGAATAAACTGTCAGAAATATATTATTGTGCAGTAGAATGTACGTAATACTACTACTACTACTACTACTAATAATAATAAATTATTAAAAATTAATTTAAGAATTAATCACACAATATTTCTCCCTTGTTTTAATTTTTATAGTATTAAAATTGTTTGCCAAAAACAAAGATTTTCTGGAAAAAGAAAAACAAAACATTTTATCGGGCTATTGTAAAAATAAATTTTAATAAATTAAGTTGATTTTATGCATTCAAATAATGCTTAAACACAGAATTTGGTAACAATACAAAAATGGACATTTCATAGGGCCCTTATTTTGTTGTTAAACTTTTAATATATTGATATTAAATTGTATAAGTTTCATGATTTTAATTGATTAGAAATGCTTTTTGATTAATACAATTTAATTTAACCGTTAAAACGGAATCCAGAAAAAAAAAAAAGAAAAAAAAAAAAACGGAATCCAGAAAAATTAAAACGGAAAAAAACGGAATTTGGAAAAAAATGCAACGGATTTCATAGGGCCCTAGTCAAAGTCTCTTGAGGGATTCTTTTGTCCAGCTGAACTAGTTTTGCATGCACGAGCACACTGGATGGGTTTGCCTGTAGCACTGAGCATCTAGATAGGAAAAGCATTAGTCACTGAATCTTACGTGGGAAGTGAAAGTGGTTCGCTGCAGTACAGAAATCAATTTGAAGGCCAAAAACGCTGACGGAAAAATTGGCACGGAAAAATCTCAAGCAGTCGCGCTGCTCTTTATGCTTTGCTTATGTCTTCTCTTTTTCCTCTATGCTACATTGGTGTAGTGGATATTTGGGCTGTTGGCTGCATTATGGCAGAGATGGTGCGGCACAAAATCCTTTTTCCAGGGAGGGACTGTATCCTTGTTCGGCCTCTAGTTGTTTGCTTGGATTTTGAGCTGTTTTGTGCAAGCAGAGCCGTGTCTTGCCTTGTATCGGATTATCGGCCTGTGATTCTGCCTCACGCACACTGAGATGTTTGCATGTACCTGTCACCTCTGTTGCATCCACATCAATGCACCCTGTTCCTTATATATATATATGTGTGTGTGTGTGTGCTTGATTTTCTGTTTTTCATTTGTAAGATTTTTGGCATTTTAATTTGGTTGTCATTTCATTTTTCAGTTGATGTCTGGTCTGTTGGCTGCATCATGGCTGAAATGGTCAGAGGTAGTGTGTTGTTTCCCGGCACAGACCGTATCCTTACCTGGTCGTCTTTACTGTCCCATTCTAAGTGTTGTTTGTTTCTTTCGTTCAGTTATTTTACCCTTGATGTGTGTTTTGTCATTGATGTGCGAGACCTGATGAAAAGAAGGTACAATTTTTAATAGAAGGTTAAAAAAATAACTCTTTGCTCCCTTACACAATAAAATGTTGTCAATTTTATTAATTTCACCACAGTAAAATCTCATTAGTCTAAAATCTCACTCCACATAACTCCACATTTTTGTGTAGCTCAAGTAGCATTTTTTAGTTTATTGATTTTCATTTACAGCGGGGAAAATAAGTATTTGACACATCAGCATTTTTATCAGTAAGGGGATTTCTAAGTGGGCTATTGACAAAATTTCCACCAGATGTAGCCATCAAGCCAAATATTGAATTCATACAAAGAAATCAGAACATTTAAGTATACAAGTTGAGTCATAATAAATAAAGTAAAATGACACAGGGAATAAGTATTGAACACTTTATTTACTACTTTGTAGAAAAGCCTTTGTTGGTGATTACAGCTTCTAGACGCCTCTTGTATGGAGAGACCAGTCGTCTGCATTGCTCAGGAGTGATTCTGGCCCATTCTTCCACACAAATGGTCTTTAAATCTTGAAGGTTCCTTGGGCCTCTTTTATGAACTTTGATCTTCAGTTCTCTCCATAGATTTTCTATGTGATTTAGGTCAGGTGATTGACTGGGCCATTCAAGCAGCTTGATTTTCTTTCTTTGAAACCACTTCATTGTGTCCTTGGCCTTGTGTTTGGGATCATTGTCTTGCTGAAATGTCCACCCTCTTTTCATTTTCAGCTTTCTGGTAGATGGCAGTAGATTTTTATCCAGAATGTCCCGGTACATTTCTCCATTCATCCTGCCTTCAATAATATGAAGTCTGCCAGTACCCCTTGCTGAAAAGCAGCCCCAAACCATGATGCTTCCACCCCCAAACTTAACTGTTGGTATGGTGTTCTTGGGGTGGTGGGCAGTGCCATTTCTTCTCCAAACATGGTGTGTAGAATGACTGCCAAAAAGTTCAATTTTGCTTTCATCTGACCATACTATAGTCTCCCAATAATCCACAGGCTTCTCCAAATGCTCTTTCGCAAACTTTAACCGAGCCTCAACATGCTTTTTGTTCAGCAATGGAGTCTTGCGTGGTGAGCGTGCATGGATGCCATGGCGGTTCAGTGCATTGCTTATAGTTTTCTTTGAAACAACAGTACCTGCTGATGCAAGGTCTTCCTGAAGTTCTGCCCGAGTGGTTCTTGGCTCTTGGAGAACTCTCCTGATTATTCTTTGGACTCCTCGGACAGGGATCTTACGTGGAGCACCTGATCGTGGCCGGTTTATGGTGAACTGATGCTCTTTCCATTTCCGGATAATGGCCCCCACAGTGCTCACAGGAACATTCAGCATTCTGGAAATGCGCCTATAACCATTCCCATCAAAATGCTTTTCAACGATAAGATTACGAAGATCTACAGAGAGTTCTTTGCTTTTACCCATCATGAAGTCTTTCCTGTGTGCCTCCTAGGTAATGAGAAGCCTTTATAGGCCATCAATTAGGACTAAAGCAGCTGATATCAATTAGTACTGATAGGGGGCAGGGGTTCTCTCTCAATACTGACAGATTTCAGGTGATCTCCTTGCTTTCTATGCCATTTTGCACCTTGTTATCTTCATGTGTTCAATACTTATTCCCTGTGTCATTTTACTTTATTTATTATGACTCAACTTGTATACTTAAATGTTCTGATTTCTTTGTATGAATTCAATATTTGGCTTGATGGCTACATCTGGTGGAAATTTTGTCAATAGCCCACTTAGAAATCCCCTTACTGATAAAAATGCTGATGTGTCAAATACTTATTTTCCCCGCTGTATTACAGATGTATGCAGAGTACAGAAAAAAGTTTATAAAAAAAAAAGACTATTTATATAATTATATGTACTACACAACATCCATAACTGTTTAATTAAGCAAACATATTTCATATAATAATTGGTTTCCATATTTGATTAAAAAAAAAGGTTACATTATACATATAATATATATATATATATATATATATATATATATATATATATATATATATATATATATATATATATATATATATATATATATATATATATATATATATATATATATATATATATACACGCATAGATTATATGATAATTTATTCCACCACCATTTTTAAAGGTTCATTTGCCATATTGTAATTGTCAATTTTATTAATATTTCAGGGTAAGGTTCATTAGTTAACTGTATTAGTTAACATGAACTAAGCATGAACAATGCTTCTACAGCATTTATTGATCTTCGTTAATGTTAATTTCAACATTTACTAATACATTATTAAAATCAAAAGTTGTATTTGTTAACATTAATTAATGCACTGTGAACTAACATGAACAAACAATGAATAACTGTATTTCATTAACAAAGATTAATAAATAGGGTAACAATGATTTTCTGTTTTTCATTTGTAAGATTTTTGGCATTTTAATTTGGTTGTCATTTCATTTTTCAGTTGATGTCTGGTCTGTTGGCTGCATCATGGCTGAAATGGTCAGAGGTAGTGTGTTGTTTCCCGGCACAGACCGTATCCTTACCTGGTCGTCTTTACTGTCCCATTCTAAGTGTTGTTTGTTTCTTTTGTTCAGTTATTTTACCCTTGATGTGTGTTTTGTCATTGATGTGCGAGACCTGATGAAAAGAAGGTACAATTTTTAATAGAAGGTTAAAAAAATAACTCTTTGCTCCCTTACACAATAAAATGTTAAGTGTCAATTTTATTAATTTCACCACAGTAAAATCTCATTAGTCTAAAATCTCACTCCACATAACTCCACATTTTTGTGTAGCTCAAGTAGCATTTTTTAGTTTATTGATTTTCATTTACAGCGGGGGAAAATAAGTATTTGACACATCAGCATTTTTATCAGTAAGGGGATTTCTAAGTGGGCTATTGACACAAAATTTCCACCAGATGTAGCCATCAAGCCAAATATTGAATTCATACAAAGAAATCAGAACATTTAAGTATACAAGTTGAGTCATAATAAATAAAGTAAAATGACACAGGGAATAAGTATTGAACACTTTATTTACTACTTTGTAGAAAAGCCTTTGTTGGTGATTACAGCTTCTAGACGCCTCTTGTATGGAGAGACCAGTCGTCTGCATTGCTCAGGAGTGATTCTGGCCCATTCTTCCACACAAATGGTCTTTAAATCTTGAAGGTTCATTGGGCCTCTTTATGAACTTTGATCTTCAGTTCTCTCCATAGATTTTCTATGTGATTTAGGTCAGGTGATTGACTGGCCATTCAAGCAGCTTGATTTTCTTTCTTTGAAACCACTTCATTGTGTCCTTGGCCTTGTGTTTGGATCATTGTCTTGCTGAAATGTCCACCCTCTATGCTACATTGGTGTCAGTGGATATTCTGGGCTGTTGGCAGTAGCATTTTATGGCAGAGATGGTGCGGCACATTTCTCATTCATCCTTTCAATATCCATGGAGTCTGACGTATCCCTTGCTGAAAGCAGCCCTCAAACATGATGCTTCCACCCCCAAACTTAACTGCTTGGATTTTGAGCTGTTCTTGTGCAAGTGCAGGCCTTTCTTCCAAACATGGTGTATGAATGATCTGCCAAAAGTTCATTTTGCTTTCATCTGACCATACTATATGTCTCCAATAATCCACAGGCTTTCCAAATGCTCTTTCGCAAACTTTACCGAGCCTCAACATGCTTTTTGTTCAGCAATGGAGTCTTGCGTGGTGAGCGTGCATGGATGCCATGGCGTTCAGTGCATTGCTTATAGTTTTCATTTGAAACAACAGTACCTGCTGATGCAAGGTCTTCCTGAAGTTCTGCGTGTTCTTGCTCTTGGAGAACTCTCCTGATTATTCTTTGGACTCCTCGGACAGGGATCTTACGTGGAGCACCTGATCGTGGCCGTTTATGGTGAACTGATGCTCTTTCCATTTCGGATAATGGCCCACAGTGCTCACAGGAACCTTCAGCATTCTGGAAATGCGCCTATAACCATTCCCATCAAAATGCTTTCAACGATAAGATTACGAAGATCTACAGAGAGTTCTTTGCTTTTACCCATCATGAATCTTTCCTGTGTGCCTCTAGGTAATGAGAAGCCTTTATAGCATCAATTAGGACTAAAGCAGCTGATATCAATAGTACTGATAGGGGGCAGGGGTTCTCTTCAATACTGACAGATTTCAGGTGATCTCCTTGCTTTCTATGCATTTTGCACCTTGTTATCTTCATGTGTTCAATACTTATTCCCTGTGTCATTTTACTTTATTTATTATGACTCAACTTGTATACTTAAATGTTCTGATTTCTTTGTATGAATTCAATATTTGGCTTGATGGCTACATCTGGTGAAATTTTGTCAATAGCCCACTTAGAAATCCTTACTGATAAAAATGCTGATGTGTCAAATACTTATTTTCCCGCTGTATTACAGATGTATGCAGAGTACAGAAAAAAGTTTATAAAAAAAAAAGACTATTTATATAATTATATGTACTACACAACATCCATAACTGTTTAATTAAGCAAACATATTTCATATAATAATTGGTTTCCATATTTGATTAAAAAAAAAGGTTACATTATACATATATATATATATATATATATATATATATATATATATATATATATATATATATATATATATATATATATATATATATATATATATATATATATATATATATATATATATATACATGCATAGATTATATGATAATTTATTCCACCACCATTTTTAAAGGTTCATTTGCCATATTGTAACTGTAAATTTTATTAATATTTCAGGGTAAGGTTCATTAGTTAACTGTATTAGTTAACATGAACTAAGCATGAACAATGCTTCTACAGCATTTATTGATCTTCGTTAATGTTAATTTCAACATTTACTAATACATTATTAAAATCAAAAGTTGTATTTGTTAACATTAGTTAATGCACTGTGAACTAACATGAACAAACAATGAATAACTGTATTTTCATTAACAAAGATTAATAAATAGGGTAACAAATGCATTATTCATTGTTAGTTCATGTTAGTTAATACATTAACAAATTAACAAATGACACCTTATTGTAAAGTGTTGCCTATTTCACAATATTTCTGTTTTTACTGTATTTTTGATCAAATAAATGCAGCTTTGGTGCGCAAAAGAGACTTTCAGAAACAAGAACATTTAAAAATCCTGATAATGTAAACATTAAAAAGAAAAAAATAATAGTAGTGTTTATACATGCATTTATATTTACATATATTTATAATTTTGAAGAAAATTTTACTAAATGTATAATAAAAATATAAAAATGTATATATTGAGTTTTTTTGCAAAAAAAGGTTGTAAAAACTTGATAACCATAAATTTATACCATAACATTTGTTATGGTATAACATAAATATAATAACATAACATATAATGTTCTTGCCATAAACAAACAAACAAACATTTAAATGATCAATACTAATATATGTACACACACACACACACACACGTTAATATAACATTTTCACTTTCAACGGGGACTGAAAAAAAAAAAAAGACTAGACATGTCACGCCAGATCAGGAAAATGTTATGTAATTCTTAAATTAATAAAGACGTTAACTGCATAATGAAACATAGTTATAGCTCAAAGTGAAACATTATGTGTGACCCTGGACCATGGGTCTTAAGTGTCAGTTTCTTGAAATTGAGATTTATACATCATCTTTTATCATCATTTATACATCAAGCTTTCCATTGATGTATGGTTTGTTATGATAGGACAATATTTGGCTGAGATACAACTATTTGAAAATCTGGAATCTGAGGGTGCAAAAAAATCTAAATATTGAGAAAATCACCTTTAAAGTTGTTCAAATGAAGTTCTTAGCAATGCATATTACTAATCAAAAATAAGTTTTGATATGTTTACTGTTAGAAATTTACAAAATATCTTCATGGAACATGATCTTTAATTAATATCCTAATGATTTTTGGCATAAAAGAAAAATGGATAATTTTGACCCATACAATGTATTTTTGGCTATTGCTACAAATATACCCCAGCGACTTAAGACTGCTTTTGTGCTCCAGGGTCACAAATGTATGTGACTTGGCAGTCACCAGATCTTAGTCTGGTCAGAGAGTCAGTAGTTTTCCTTAGCTTGTCATCTGAAGACATTGACCAGTGGAACAAGGTGATCGAGCAGCTGGGCACACCGTCTCAGGAGTTCATGATGAAGCTCAACCAGTCTGTGAGGACTTACGTGGAGAACCGGCCTCGCTATGCTGGATACAGCTTTGAGAAGCTCTTCCCAGACGTGCTGTTCCCTGCAGACTCCGACCACAACAAACTCAAAGGTGAGGGATGCTTCTTCAACATTTAGACCTGACACAAAGCTTTCTATTGCGTTATAGTGCTTGTTTACACTGTAAATATTGATTATTGTAGATTGCTATTAGAAATGGATAGTTCTGATTGGATGAGCCATTAGCAGGAATATGACTCAATGTGCGACTGTAAACTGCAAGGAGATAGGCTAGTGTGTTTTGTTTGCTGCAAATATTGTTTTATTATAATTGTGAATGTATATTAAACACATTGCATTTTAGTATTTTACTATTTTATAGATGTAAATGAAAATAAATGCATTTGATGTTACGGTGCAATCACATTAACACATTTTTTTTGGACAAATCTTACTAAAAGTATTTAATTGGAAGGTGTATTTCTTTTATTTAGAATCTAATCTAATAAAATAAAATATATAATATAATTAGTGCTGTCAAATGATTAATCCAAAATAAAAAAAATTGTTTACATGATATATATGCGTGTACTGTATATATTTATTATGTATATATAAATACACACACATGCAGCATATATTTTGAAAATATTTACATGTATTTACGTGTATGTATTTATATTCATATAAATTATATCATATATAAAAATGTTTAATATATAAATGTAACATCTTTTTCTTAAATATATACATGAATGTGTGTGTATTTATATATACATAATAAATAAATAATATACAGTACACACATATATTATGTAAACAAAAACTTTTATTTTGGATGCGATTAATCGTTTGACAGCACTAAATATAATATGTCTAAATTATTATTAATAATAACTGTAGCACCTTTCAAGTTATAAGTTGCTTTATTAAAGCGCCTTAAAACAAAAAAAAGCAGAATAAAAAAAAAACTAAAGGAATACAAACATTTAAAGAATTCAATAAAGAATAAGAAATGATTTTTAAAAAAAAATTACAGTACAACAAAAATTAATAACACTTTTTTTCTTTCATTCTTCATTTTATTTTTGACAAATTAAATATTAAAATGCATATCACAACAGAAGCTACTCTAAAATACAACGTTTGGCATGTCTAGATAAAAACACTGCATCTAGTTATTTTTTTTATCATTACTATATATTTATATATATATATAATATTATATATTTATATATATATAGTGTATATATAATATAATTCAAACGCTTCTGTGTGAACATCAAGTAGGGATAAAATGATACCAAACCCAATTTCAATCTTAAACATTAGACACTATATGAAATACTTGGGTATTCATGCCAATCTATAATTCACAGCTGTAAACTACTGGCTATTAGCTATATATAAAAAGGTCTGAACCCTTTAAGATGTGCTGCCCCTCCTGCTTCAAAGTGAATGTCAACACTGTGCTCATCAAGACAGTGCATGGGGTCTTTAACTGTGGTAAAATTACTGTAATCCATGTCTAACTAATGGCTAATTGCTTTAATTAAAGGTGCCTTCAGTTCACAATTCTGCTTTGCTGATGTCCAGACACAGTTGTTTGTTTCCCTTCATTAAGACCAGCATGATTGTCCGTGGCGTATTTCCTCTCAATTCAGTTTCTGATTGAAATGCAATTAAATGTTAAATACATTAACTGTTCCCTCCTGGTGCATGACCTGTTCAACTCCATCTGAGCAGCTGAGTCCTTAACCATCTTCAAGAATCAGCTAAAAACACATCTCTTCCATCTTTATTTGACTCTAACTCTAACACTGTTATAATTCTATTCTTCGAAGAAAAAAAAAATACCCCTTGCACTCTATTCATTTACTAACTGCTTGTTTTCTTAAAAACAAACAGAAAAAACTAACACTAGCTTCTCTATTATTTTTGTATTCGATCTATTTGTTTTTTTTATTTATTATACAATTAACAAACAGCAAAAAAGGCCTCCAACACTAGCTTGCTCTTATGTTTTCTTTTTATTTATTATATAATAATAATAATAAACCTTTTTTTAGCTGCGTTAAGCTAACTGAGACTTGTTATGGCACTTGTATATCATTGCTCTTCTGTTGGTTTTGATTGCTTCTATTGTTCTCATTTTTAAAGGGGTAGTTCACCCAAAAATGAAATTTCTGTCATCATTTACTCATCCTCAAGTAGTTCCAAACCTGTATGAATGTGTTTGTTCTGCTGAACACAAAGGAAGATATTCTGAAGAATGAGGGAAACAGAGCAGTTCTGGGGCACCATTGACTTCCATAGTATTTTTTTCTCCTACTATGGAAGTCAATGGTGCCCCAAAACAGCCTGATTACAAACCTTCTTCAAAATATCTTCCTTTGTGTTCAGAACAAAGAAATTTATTCAGGTTTGGAACTACTTGAGGGTGAGTAAATGATGACAGAATTTTAATTTTTGGGTGTACTGTCCCTTTAAGTCGCTTTGGATAAAAGCGTCTACTAAATGTAATGTAAATGCAATATTTTGCAGCGAGCCAGGCGCGAGACTTGTTATCCAAGATGCTGGTAATAGATACGTCTAAACGAATCTCGGTGGACGAGGCCCTCCAGCACCCCTACATCAACGTGTGGTACGACCCGTCAGAAGTGGAAGCGGTGAGTGTTGTTATTGAGTCCAGACGGAGCTGGAGCTGCATGATCTCTCCAGAGACAAGGGCTGATGCTTTTCTTTGTGACGGATCTGATTGATGTTTATCTGCTCGGTTTCAGCCGCCGCCGGCGATCACGGATAAACAGCTGGATGAGAGAGAACACACAGTGGAGGAGTGGAAAGGTGTGCTTTTGATTTTAAATCATTGATTGTCATAAACTCAGAATATTTAGTCTCTGGTGAGTTGAAGGTTTGCTATAAAAAAAAAAAAAAATCTGGAATTTCAACAGATACAATTTTTCAATTATTTAATGCATTTATGCATTAATGCATTTATTTAATAAATCATTTAATAATGTCTATTTTTGAAATCCATTGAATCAATGGAATTCATTTTATATCAAACAGTATATACAATAATGCTTGTTTTCAGGAAATTCAATGAATAAATTATAATTAAAAAAAACAATTATTTAACCGAATTTATCTGCTAAATAATTCCATGCCTATTTTTAAAATCCATTGAATCAAATTATTTTTATATGAAGTTAATGGTATATAGCACAAATTATTATTCAGGGGTGCAAACTTGTCACCTTTCGGCGAAATTCGCCGTTTTCACCTTGAAATAGGTCATTCACGTGAATCGTGTAGATCTGTAAAAAAAATATTTGCGGAGAGGAGGGAGGGGGGGGGTCGTCGTCGTCGGATCTGCGAGTCATCTGTGTCACGTCACCTGCAGCGTCTTTTCCCCCTGTTGGCAATGGCAGGATGGACCCGCCCTACTCTGTCTCTGATTGGCTTACCTTGGGGCCGAAGCCTGCACCGGTGCGGGCTGTCTCCTATTTTCTTATGGACGCGAAAAGAACAAAAAATACTCTTGTCAGTTTTGATTGTACAGATAAGAATAAGGTATCATTTGAAACTGCAAAGGGTCTCCTTTTATTTCTGTATAGTCATAATAACAACGAAATAATGTGCTTTTCTAAAATTAATTAAATAAACCGGTTGCATTCTCTGCCGGCTCTGTCTCTGTCACCTTTCTTCACAGACACGTAAATAAAACAACCTGAATCTCCGCGAATACTCGCCTCAAATACATGAGAAATATATGTATAGAAAGCTTAAAATGTCTACTTTTAAATTAAGTAAGTTACGTCCAAAACAAATATTATATGTTAAAGTAATCCGTATGAAACTGATGCGATGTCCAGTTTTCCCGTCTCAACTCATTATATCTAATATGGTCACGGTCACGCGCCGCTCGCGCCGTTCAGATTCAAGCATCCACGTGAGGCGCGCGCGAATATAAACACACCCACATCGCCTCCGCGTAAACAAACAAGTTCATCCCGGCTACTTTCTGTTTCTGGAAGAAGATCTGCTGAGAGAAATAACCCCGAATTTCAAAATGCGTGTTTGTTTGTTTGTTTTTTTCCTTCAGAGCACATAAACAATCTACACTATGAAAATGCCAGGTTTTGTAATGTTTTTGTAAAGAATTCTCTTCATTACTCCAGTCTTAGGCCTACTCCAAGTGTAACAATATACACTATACCATTCAAAAGCTTGTAGTCAGCATATAGAAATTAAAACTTTTTAGCACACAAGTAATGATAAAGACATTTATCATGTTACAAACTATGCTGTTCTTCTGAACTTTCTATTCATCAAGGAAAAAAAAGAAAAAAACTTCTCAGCTCTTTTCAACAGAATAATAATAATAAATGTTTTTTGAGCAGCAAATCAGAATATTAGAATGATTTCTGAAGGATCATGTGACTGGAGTAATGATGCTGAAAAGACAGCTTTCATTGTTCCTAATAAACTGTTGAACTGCCCTCGCAAGTTATTTTGTGTGATAGCTAAATATATTCTAAATAAACTACACACAAAAAATATATAAATTAATCAATAAAATTATTAATTTACTTAACATGTTAAAATTGATTTACAGTACCTTTTTTGCTGTCTTCTAACTGTTTGGACTTGAATAAAGAAAGAAAACTTGCACTTAACCTTTTCACAGGCATTTTGTTTTCATAGTTAGACATATATCGTGATGTATATTTATATGATTGTCTAGCAATATATAGATTATCGCAGAATCGCTGTATCGTGATTATATTGTATCGTGAGGTACCCTGCGATTCCCACCCCAGTGTGTATATATAGGGGGGGGGGTAGTTTGTCACCTTTTTCACCCCTGACGAGTTTGCACCCCTAATTATTATTATTATTTTTTCAGAGCATTCAATGAATAAAGTTTTTTTTTTTTTTTTTTTTTGCTCCAATTATTTAACAGAATTTATTTATTAAATAATTTCATAATGCTTATTTTTAGAATCTGTTGAATTCGTAAATTCAACAAAAGTCGATTTTATTTTTTATTTAATTATAAAAATTAA
The DNA here is from genome assembly GCA_023376895.1 of Aspiorhynchus laticeps. Taxonomy (NCBI): domain Eukaryota; kingdom Metazoa; phylum Chordata; class Actinopteri; order Cypriniformes; family Cyprinidae; genus Aspiorhynchus; species Aspiorhynchus laticeps. The sequence goes on from CM041809.1 coordinate 1,591,139, forward strand.
TTTATTAAATTACAATTTGATTATGCCTATTTTTTGGAATCCATTGATTCATATGCATGATTATTTTCTCCTTTTATTTGGATCTTAATGGGCACAAAGTCAAATATATGCTTGTACATCATGGCATCAGGGCAAAAAAGCGAGACTTGTTTCCTGATGTAATGTTATCTCTTCTGTATCTGTTCCCTGATCAGAGCTGATATATAAGGAAGTGCTGGACTTGGAGGAACGAACGAAAAACGGGGTGATCCGAGGACAGCCGGCATCACTAGGTTAGTTTCCTCCTTGACTTTTAAAACCAGCTCTGCGTTCAGCTTTTCACACGACATTAACCCTGGGTTAATCTGTTTTAAACCTCAGGTTAAGAGCCGCTTTAACCCTGGATTAAATTATATTCAGGTTTAAAGTCAGAAGAATATTCACATGCCGAAAAAAGTAAATGTCAAACAAATGAAATATTTTATTAGAAAGTAGTTCATATAATATCCAATCAGCCTTATTGACTAAATATTCAAATAAGATCATCAGTCAAAGGTTTACAAATATATGGTGAAATCTCAAAACCTGACTACCTAGGATTCATTCTTTTATATTTTGTCTATTTATATGAATTATATATATTATATTATTAATTTGTTTATCTTAATAAAAAATATTTTATTTTATGATCAGTGATTATTTATTAATTTTAAAGTCACCATTTACCAGTTGATTGTGTAAGATATTAAGACTTGTTTTCAGAGGACATGTCTTGTGTTAGAATATGCAGGGATGTGATTTTTCTGTATAAATACAGATTTCTGTATTTTCCGACCTCTGATGGACGACCCACGTGATTCACGTAGATCCGAGTTTTTTTAGCTATTACCTAAATAAACTGCTAAAAGATTGTTTTCTAAACCATCATGGACGGACTGGTCCTGAGAGCGCTGCACGAGCTCGCGGCGCCATCTGCAGGACACTTAAAAGCCTTCAAATGATTCAATTTGCATTTGGGAACGCAACATTCGTCATTAGAAACGTTTATAAATCTGTTGTTGTTTATAAAGAGAAGTTTCAGTGTCTCACAATCCTTCAGAAATCATTCTAAGATGCTGATTTGCTGCTCAGGAAAAATTCTCATTATTATTAATGCTAAAATCAGTTTTGCTTAATATTTTTGTGGAAACAATGATACTCAACCATTTATGTCAGATTTAAAAAAGAGAGAAATTAATCATTTTATTCATCATGCATGAAAGTGATAAAAAGTGAGTGAAGACATTTAAAATTATTTCTATTTAATAAATGCATTAAGAAATTTAATTAATATATTTGATAAATGCAAATGAATGCTGTTCATTAAACTTTATATATTTATCTAAAAACCCTGAAAAATAGTGCATCACCATTTCCACACAAAAGTATGAAGCAGCAAAATTGTTTTCAACATTGATAATAATCAGAAATGTTTCTTGAGGGTCAAATAAATTGTAATGATTTCTAAAAGATCATGTGACACATTGCTATACAATACAATATTGCTGTTTTTTAAACTTTATTGATCAAATAAATTCAGCCTTGATGAGCAGAAGATATTTATTTCAAAATCATTAATAATTGTAATGTTTCCAAACTTTTGGCAGGTACTTTAATGATAATAACAATTCTATATACATTACTATATTATAGTACTTAATTATAATATATTATATTATAGTATATCATGATTATTAAATGCTGCTTTTTATTTTTTACAGGACAAGTCATATGTATTATTACAATATAAGATATATTTTTTAATGTGCTAAAATATACAATAATAAGTGCTGGGGGCGTGGTTATATTTTCCTTCTTTTTTTTGTCTCTAGCTGATCACATGCCTGATATGTTTATTTTCTTTATCTCATGTTTTTTCCCTTGTTTTAAGCATATAGTGAGGTTTATGCCTAAAACAGAAAAAAAAAAATACTTCTGAAATAAGATGAAAAAAAATATTTGTAACTTTTATTCATTAATGTACCATTTATAATTTTTCTTCTTCTAGTAAATGCATCTAAAGATCTTTAATGCAAGATTAATTTACCTGAATATTGATATTATGTAAGACTTGTTTTGAGACAATATGTCTTGAATTAGGTTTATTTTTCTTACCTCATGTTTTTTTTGTTTTATGGATAAATCTAATTCAGTGATTTTACTATTTATTATATATTAAATATAATTATATTACTTTAGTATACCTAAAACATAAAAAATAACTGTATGCACTGTATTGTCTAAAACAAGTGTTAATATCTGACAGTCTGAAGTAAATTGAAAATGAAAAGTTTTATTCATAAATCAAATCAGTCAGTGTTTTTCTAGTAAATGTGTAAACGCGTGTTTACTTGTAAAGCAACATTATGTATATTAAGACCTTAATTGTTTTAAGCACAAATATAACTTGAGGAAACAAGTCTTAATGTCTTACTCAATCTTCTGAAGTAAACCGATGCTGTAAAGATGTCTAGATATTTTTATTGGTTAAAAACGAGTCTGGGTTTACAGTCTGAAGTGTGAAAGTCTCCGAGTTTCCGCAGTACCTGTCTGATAAAAATGGGATATTTCTCATAGCACAGGTGCAGCAGTGAGCAATGACTCCCACGAGCCCTCGACGTCCTCGTCCTCCACAAACGACGTCTCGTCCATGTCCACCGACACCGACAGCAGTCAGGAGGCGAGCGCAGGACCGCTGGGCTGCTGCAGATGACTATCCTCCTCCTCCATCATCATCATCATCATCATCCTCCGCTTCCACGCAAGCGTCACGCCAGTCCGGAAACGCATCCTCCTTTCTGTCTCAAACGGACACGTTCTTTTGAATTGACTAAGTGTAAGAACGGAGGTAAGAGTTTTTGAGGGCATCTTCAAAACCAGCATTACTTTGATCGCTTTCGTTGCTGCACCATCTTGCCATTTGGATGTGGAATGATTTGAGTTTATTTATATTATAAAGACGAAATGGGGAATATATTTTTAAGGTGTTTAATTGTTTTGTTTTTTGAGAGAGAGAGTCACTAATTAGTGGATGTTCATTAAACTAGTTTCCTCACTGTTACTACTGCTTTGGAGTCAGTGGCGTATAAAATCGCAGTTTGTTCGGCAGTAGAGGTGCTTTTAATATGACCTGATTATAGTTGGACGTTTTAGACGTTTGTCTTACAGAAACACATTTTAAAGTGCTTTTAGGGTCTGTAAGCTACTCTTTTCTCTTTCTAATGTCATTGCACATGATTGACTTCAAGTAGTATTCTCTGTTAAAACATGTTTGGGTTTTAAACGTCACTGTATGTAATCTAGTCTGTACATATTTCAACTTTAAACACAGAAAACAGTAACCCACAGCTTTCATTACGCTGATGTAAAAGTCTTGTTTGAACACTTCATTATTATGATATGAAACCGAAATTGGGTATTTGACCCATGCATATGAAACGCTTTTGATTAGTACTTGTTTGCATTTACAACCAAACTGCGATCTTATTCATGACGCTAGGAGAAAAAGAACGGCTCCCATTTTTAATAACGTCGTTTCAGATGAAGCAATCATGCTAAATGAATGGAGATGTATTCGATTGGAGGTTCAGAATGATTCCCAAAGGAACTGCTGCATTTTATGGCTGTCTAACGCTAAAAAATAGCCCATTAGTATCAGATACTTTCCATTCTAATGCTTAGAAAAATGTAATTGTGTTTACAGTACTAGTGTATGTAGTGTAAACTCTGCTTCTCGTAAAACACGAACATTACGCGTGAAATCCATCGTTAAATTTGGAAATTACTAACTACGTTTTTTATTTTGCTTTCAAAATGGAGAAAGTGCCTGAGTCCAGCATTCATTCCTGAATGATTAGAAAGATGAAGAAATTTGGGTGAGGTTTTTCAAAAGTGATACTGTTCATATCATGTTGGGAGGGTCTATTTTTCTGTAGTATTGGACTTATGTGATGTCGATTGAAAGGTCGAGGCATGTTGAGAAGATGATCTGTAAAGGGATGTTTCCTCAAGCAAGGTCTTTCATCAAAGTAATAGCAAATTGGAACCTTTTTGGTATGTGTATATGGTTTGCAGCTTTATTTTGTTTATGCAAGATATTGTATCAGATGCTGTAGGTGGGAACTCCATTTCCCATGAGGCAGTGCTATGGAATGTACATGCGGGATAGATGGGAGTTGTAGGAACTAAAGGTTTGAGTTTGCATATATGTATTTTTTAATTTGAGTTGCATCCCAGACATTTTTTTTCTCATTTTAAGTGCTCTTAATTTTTCTTTGCTCTCTTTAGGGAAGTTAAGTAGGTTTTTCATTGCATTTGCTTTTATATCATCTCTCAAAAATGTTATAATTCAGATCAAAGTAGGCTTTGGTGAACTACCTCACTCTAAATTTCTACAGATTTTTTTTTTTTTTTTTTGCGACGTAGATGCCCATAAGATGGATGTTAATACAGATTTCATTATTTATTTATTTCTAAAGTGAACTATTGTCAATAGTAGGCAACGTATAGTTTTGTACATTATGTATACTTCACCTAGAAGTAAAAGAACTGAAATGTAAATTTGATCTTTTTGTTTAATTTTACTTTGTACTCATTTTTTTACAGTTCATGTGCAATACCCACTGCTGTCATGCTAGTTGTAATCAATAGATCTAGACTTATTAGTTTTATGTACCCAGAGGTAGAGATATGTTTGGTACTGTCAGATAAATTCATGTTTTTGTCTTTTTAAATCTGGATTTTTTTCTCCTTTGGCTTATACTGTCAATGTTACATAACCCGTCTTACCAAAAACAAAAATCTGTGGCAGATGTTAGCGATTTGTTAAGTTTAGCCACTGGACTTCAATCAACCTGGTAAGTCCGATTCAAAGGCATCTGTAAAATATCTTGAAATACCAACGTGTTAAGGTTTGGTGCTGGTATATAATACTTGCTAGCAATGCCAGCCCTACAGTTCGTTATAAATTGCTAGCTCTGTGTGTGCTAAACAGCATACAGACACTGAGAAGTGCACTACTACAAAGAAAGCACTGGGATCTTATGATACCAATTGTACATGTACTGCAAATAAACACCTGTTTGAATCAGAACGGTCTCCCTCTTTGTCTCATTGCCTTTACACCACAGTTTAATATACGAGACATTTACAGGCTTTCTGCAGGTGAGTTTAAGACTAAGACCAATGAAAGAAGATTTAAGGAATAAACTGAATGAAACCCAATACGTCATTTAATTTTGTTTACATTTTCAGAACACACGACTTCATAACTTTAGTTTGCCTCTCAAGAAAATATATCTTAATTTAACCCTCTGGTGCTGTTCATTTTTGACCAAAAGATTTTACTTCATTTTTTTTTTTTTGGTTTAACTTCATCAGAATGGTTCGAAACTTGGTACATATTTGGCACTTGCTTTGTGAACACAGAAAACATGGACATGATTCAAAAAAGGTTAAATGGTCCTGAATAAAATAGTCACACTTGTGCTGTTTGTGGTCAGAAATGACCTCTTTGGAAATGAATTGGAAGCAAATTTAATCTAGCGGAAAAGTTTTTTTTTTTTTTTTTGTATTTTTTTCTTTTTTTTTAGATCAACCTCAAATTTGGAACACAACTTTAGATTTATGGCTAGAGCAAAACATGTTTTGGAAAATATGCATTTTCATAATAAACTTATAGCTTTTTTAAGTTTGACTTTTTTAGCATTTTAACTTCACTTCAGCTATAATCTGCCAAGGCATTAAAAAGAGACCAAACTTAAATTTGTGTTCGAAAGGATTAAAAACCTCTGACCGTTTAAGTTAAGGAAATTTCATTTGTAGGTCTATGCTCAGAAAGTGCTTAACTGGCAATACATGGATCATAATTTTAACACAAATATAATTTAGTACAATAAAATCCCCTGAAACTACAGAGTATTACATAAATATACTACATTCATTTCATTTTTTTTTTGTCTGCAACACAAGCTGCACCAGATGTTTAGTTATTAGAAAACAAAACAAAAATACTGTAGAAGAGTGCATGCAAACTTTAATGCCACAACTTTATGAATTTAAGGTTTTCTGCTCTAACTTAAGGCATTTTAAGACATTCGTTTCTGAAAGCAGGAATTAAGACTTTATTAAATGCAGAAAACCTTTATATTGAGTAACTTACATTTGCGACAGTATTATCAGTTAATATGTATTTTTCCCAGTGGCATTAGTGAATGAATATGAGTAAACGTTTCAATGACTCCCATAAAGAACATCACTGAGTTCATAATAGCATACTACTCATAAATGTCCTAGTCATACCAAGAACAATAACTATATCGATAACTATATTCCAGCTATTTAAGCTCTACAAATCGGCTTGTTTTGCAGCTTGGTATATTATAAACACATTGGTTTGTGTTTTTACTGCTAGCTTGCAAAATAAAGGTACCTGCACTTGCTGTGTTCCTTGTTTGAACAAATCGGTTGAATGAATTATTAAGTCTTGCTCATAAAAAAGACTGAATTGCTGAATTCGGAACCATATACTAGCGTAATACACTGTAAAAAATCTAATTAACAAAATGTTAGAAAGGCAAAAATATTTAAGTTGAGCTCATTTTAATGCTTGGCCTTAGATGAGAGGACATATATTAAGTCTACACAAATATATTTGAAAAACATTGCATGAATGGTTATTTTCAAATCCAGTCAACAATTATCTATGCTAATGTTAACTCAACTAATAAAAACACGTGCACTATACATTTTCAGTAAAGGTTGAGCCAAGTAAAAAATAACAATTCAGGCAACACTTTGAAGTCAGGTATTGACAATGTAAGATTTCCGTGGAACTAGTTACCAGTGTTTGGGAAAGTTACTTTTAAAAGTAATGCATTACAATATTGCGTTACTCCCTAAAAAGGTAACTATTTACATTACTTGGCTACTTTTTATGGAAAGTAATGCGTTACGTTACTTTTGCATTACTTTTTAAATATGAGCAGGGCTTGATTGTTTTTAATACAAGAAGTTGTAATTATAGCGAATATAAAGCCCTTTCACACCAAAAAGTGTAATGAATAAACCTCAAGTAAATTCACGTGTGAAGAGTAGAGCGCAGGAGAAGAAGTTCAACACTCTTCAGCAATAAAACAAACAATGAAGCACAATTGTTAGTTTATCTAAAGTCATTTTTGATTATTAGTATGGTTGAACTGGATCATCAAAGCTCAGCAGCAAACACATTGGTTAATAAAATGGGATTAGATACATATGTGTTATTTAACATTTAATTATTGCAGGTTTGAGTCATATTCTGAGTTTGCATTTCACTGTTTTAATTAATTTTGATGAATACTAAACTTTTGCGAGTGAGATGAATTAATGCACATTCACATTTAGTCTAGAACTACAGTAACATGTTCACACAGAGCACTGTCAGTCAATAAATGGGAAAAAAGTAACTCAGATATTTTCTTGTAAATTAAAAAGTAATGCGTTACTTGAAAAAAGTAATATTATTACGTAACTCGCGTTACTTGTAATGCGTTACCCCCAACACTGCTAGTTACTAAATAATAATTAGTTGAAACGCTTGAAATTTTTTACAGTGTACTCTTACTATTAATAGTAATGTCACCGAACGATAGAAGAACAACGAAAGAATCAGCAAAATCCCCACCACAGTCAAGCGGAGTGATACAAACTGTAAAGTCAGCTTTCTGGCGATCAAACTCGAGCACCGGAACAAATCACGCTTGCTGACAAACCATCATGGAGTACATTCTTTTCAGTTCGTTTAATTTAGTCCTTTGTGAATAATTACATACACCACAGTGACACTTGTTAACATTTCAGCACAGCACACAGTCTAATCGTCATGTATGACCGCAGTACAATACTCTAATCATGATGTATAACATCTTCACATACTCTAAATATGCATTAAAGTCCTTTGTAAAAGCTGTTGTTGTAGTTAAATCCAAATAATATCCAAATGAATTGATAACTGAAACGTGTTGAGCAGCAAAAAGCACTTTGCTTGAGGGCACAGTGGTGATGTCCAGTTTCTGGGTCTCTTCTTCTTGAGATTGAACCTGAAACATTCTTAGTAGCAGCCTGGAAACTTAACCATTAGGCTACGGCCATCATGCTAATATATAATATGATCTACTATGCAGTTGGAAAACAGTTCAGAAAATGAGCTGAGTCTACAAAATCTATGACAGTATTTGACCACTCACATCCACAGAGCATTTCTAGCCTTTCTATACACCTAAACAGTGTAAAATAAATATAAAATTAGATCAATTGACAAAAATCACATTTCAAACTTTTTTTTTTTTAATGAAAGTGGCACTGACGGTCACTTTGACAGTCTCTAAATACCACCGAATATGCAAGAAATCGGTTTCAATGCCAAGATCGGGAGCTATTTTAGTCAAAAATGCATGCATTAAAATGTTGTGAAGCAGTGGCCTGCTTAAAGGTATAATTCACCCAAAAATGAAATTAGCTAAAAATGTACCCACACTCAGGCCATCCAAGATGTAGATGAGTTTGTTTCTTCATCAGATTTGGAGAAATGTGTCACTGCATCAGTGTCTCAGCAATGGATGCTCTGCAGTGAATGGGTGCCGTCAGAATGAGAGTCCAAACAGCTGATAAAACATCACAATAATCCACAAGTAATCGTCATGAAGTGAAAAGATGCGTGTTTGTAAGAAACAAATCCATCATTAAGATGTTTTTAAACCGCTGCTTCTGGCTAAAATATGAGTCCATAATCCATAATAACACTTCCTCCAGTGAAAAGGTTGTTTTGTCTGAATCAGGAGAAAAATCTGCAATCCACATCCGTTTACAAACCAAAACAGTCTAAAACAGCTCTAAACAAATATGTGGCTGGATTTTGTTGTGATAGACGACAGGAGATGGACTTTCCACCGGAGGAAGCATTATTATGGATTATGGACTCATATTTTGACCATGAAGTGATTGTTTAAATTTACAACATCTTAATGCTGGATTTGTTTCAGCTTTTGTCTTCTCAAGATGTTAACTGATGGACTGGAGTGGTGTGGATTATACTTGTGGATTATTGTGATGTTTTTATCAGACTCTCATTCTGACGGCACCCATTCACTGCAGAGCATCCATTGCTGAGACACTGATGCAGAGACACATTTCTACAAATCTGATGAAGAAACAAGCTAGATGACCTTGGAGTAAATGTTCAGCTCATTTATGTGTCAAAGCCAATGACTCTGCTCTAATCGTCATTATTATCACTCAGACTGGGAACCATGAACATGCAAAAGATGCATGATATCATTTGAACTGATTTCAGGACCGGATTCAGACGTTCCATTTGTTTCTGTGTCACCTGACAGGTGTAAAATGGCTTTAGTAAATGCTACACTGCTGAAATGATGGGAACATTCTCCTTGGAAAAGTAACCAGTAGAATTAGTGTGATAGTGTAAGGCTTTTAACTAGTTGAATTTTAGGTCTGACTTGATGAACACAAAAATGTTGCAGAATAAAATTGTCCACATGATTCATGGAGACGCCTGAGTGCTCTGGTCCTCATGACTTTGGGTGTGTTTATTTTATGCATTAAATGTCACTGGTCCGGCTTCCAAGAGCCAGATCCCCCAGCGTGGAGAAGAAGTCTTCCATTTCCTTCTCAAGGAGGCGATTGCGGTTTTCTGCGTCCTCACGGGCCCGTTCAGAGTTTCTCAGTTTGATCTCAAGCATTCGTTTTCTTTTTCTCTCCTGCTCCATCTCTTGCTCAAGTCTCTCCATCTGCGCACACATCGCTGAACTCAACTCTTCCAGCCTGCAGAGTGCAGAACACAGATGTGTGAGTGGACAATACAGATATCACAACACACAGTTACTTATGAAAGAGATTTTAGACGGGATCCTGAGTCGCACTTTTCAAGCTTTTTAAAAATGACGTGTTTCAGAAAGGCGAGGCAAAGAGGAGTGACAATAATGTACGGTATGTGGAAAATAATGTGTTTTTTGAACCTTAAATCGCGTAAACACATTGCATTACATCAAATACACAAAATAATGTAATTTTTAGCATCGTCATATGACCCCTTTAAACATAGGTGTCATTTTTAAACAATTCCAACCGCCCTTGTCATTTAAAAAAACAGCAGCCTTACTTTTTAATTCTAGATTCGTACATCTGTTTCTGCTTCCTCAGCTCTTCTTTCAGTTCTGCCACGACGCTGACCAGAGACGAAGGGCTTTCATCTGCATCTCCGTCCTCGTCCACGACTCTAATGACTGGTGCGACACTCCCATTGTCACCACAAAACAAACCGCTCGCACGCTTCTCCTCCGTGTCCTCCTCGTGTTCGCCAGGCTTGGCTTCCTCCTCGCCCCGTTCCTCCGGAGCGCTCGGCCCGTCTTCTGTCCCCAGCGGCTCGCCTCCAGAGTCTGGGACAGAGATCTCACAAGATGAGGTGGACCACGGCGTGCTGTCCATACTCAGCACGCTGCCCAGACTCGACGAAGACGTGACGTTGTCGTAAGTAGACAGTCTCTGAGAGGAGCCCGAGTCCCTGGAGCGTTCGCCGGACGAGGTTCGGCGGTGTCCCCTCAGTGAGGACAGACCGTTCATTAACCAGTTCCCACCGTCCACCGCGGAGGCTCCTTTGGCCGAGGAGCCTTTGAAGGTGTACTTCCATCCTGGAACCGTCTTGGTCTGCTTACTAGGGCTGACGGCTGTCTCTCCCTTTCCCTGAGGTGAGGGCTTGGAGGTTAAAGCGGCGTCCGCAGACGGGCAGGTGTGGAGATCCTCCTCAGAGATCCAGTCCACCAGGTTGGACTGCTGAAGTTGCTGGCTTTGGTCCTTGAGCTCCGTCTGGTTCTGTGATGTTTCTGAGTCTTTTTCAGTGTACAGGCGCTCGTGTTTGCTGATGAGCAGCGTCATGAGATGCTGAACAAGGGAGGTGCCTATAAACACACACACACACACACACACAATGCTGTATTCCATCATCCTCATCTGTAAGTGATGTTTAAGTTGTAAATTAGGATGTAAAGTCCTAAAAAAATAGGTGAGAACTAGTTTTCACACAGAAATAGTCAATTGCACAAAAAATTAACTAGTAAGTATTAGTAATGAAATCAGTAGAAAGACTGAAATAGTATTTTCTTTTAAAATGTATTCTTATAATCTTTGTTTTATTTATGACTTAGAAAAATCAGTTTTTACATTGTGGTTAGTTTGTAACTTGTAACTTTGTGCTTATTTTTGTTGCATCATTAGTTCTTAAGTCAGAACTTAATCTTTATGTAAACGTGTAGTTCCCTTTCTGTCGTTCACTATGAGTTATGTCGTGACGACATAGGGGGCTTACTTGGGAGCCCGAATCCTCTCTTATTAAGAGAAAATGGCAATAAAAATTGGCTAGTGGATTTTGCATGCTCAGCCACTCCCCGTGCACAAGGGTATAAATAGGCGGCAGATGAATCCACTCATCAGATTTTTGCTTCGGAGCCGAGTGAATGAGCTACACAGTTCGAGATTCACCTGGCGAATTCTCTCTGCTGGAAAAAGAGGCTGTTCTGGGTGGCGTTACGGCACAATCAGCGGCGTCCCTGTTAATTCAGCGATTCCCCTGGGTGCTTCATCTAAAAGAGCAGTTTCTGATCATGGTCGGTCCGCATCTTTTTAAAAATGCTGCTCCGTCCGTGTTTTCTTGGTTGCGGTCGTTACCTGTCCTCTGTCAACGACCATGATTGTTGTCTTCAGTGTCTGGGCATCCAGCATGCTGAAACTGCATTCGTGGATGGTTCATGCGTTCACTGTGAGTGTATGACCATGACAGCGCTGTGATCTCACCTCTCTCTCCTCAAAGGGGTGGGAGAGGGGCACCTTCTGTCACTACCAATCCCGGTTTATCTGCCACGTGCAGAGGACCGCCAGCTAGTGCTCTGGGTGATCTGAGGGTTACAGTGAGAGCCTCTCCATTGGGCCAGTCCCCGCAGACCTCTCACTCCTCCCACAGCAGCTGTTCTGTGCAGCTCCCCGGTGATTTTGCTGAGCCGTCTCATGGCGTGCCCAGCGTTTCATTCGGCGCACCGATAGAGGATCAGATGTCGATAGCAGCATCAGGGGATGGGCTATCGTCCTCTGAGGATAAAGATTTGGCAGGGCTGCCCCCCTTGGGTGTTGTCGCCACCCAAGAATCGGACCCAGAGTTGAAGGCCATGCTTTCCCGGGCTGCCGTGAGCATCGGGCTGGAGGTGTGCACACCTCCCAGTCCCGAGCCCTCGCGGCTGGATGATTGGTTTCTCGGCACGGGCCGTGGCTCGTGACCATGCCCCGCCCTGATTCCTTTCTTTCCGGAGGTGCATGAGGAGCTGACAAAGTCGTGGATGGCCCTTTTTTCGGCCAGAAACCACTCGTCTCCCTCCTCCATCCTCCATCCTCACCACCCTCGATGGCGGGGTGGCTAGGGGTTACACAGGCATTCCCCAGGTGGAGAGAGCAGTCGCAGTGGACTTGTGCCTGTTAAACGCCGCCACCTGGAGGAATCGTCCGCATCTCCCCTCCAAAGCTTGTAGGACCACGGGAGCTCTCATTGCTAAGGCCTACAGTGCTGCGGGCCAAGCCACCTCTGCCCTGTATGCCATTGCTATCCTGCAGGTTCACCAAGCCAAGGCACTAAAACAAATGCAAGTAGGTGGGACCAACTCGAGGTTGATGAGCAACGGACTTCGCTCTCCGGGCGACGAAAGTCACAGCGCGGTCCCTCGGGAAGGCAATGTCCACACTTGTGGCCCAAGTGCACCATCTATGGTTCAACCTGGCCGAGATGAGAGACGTCGACAAAGTGTACTTTCTTGACACTCCCATCTCCCAGGCTGGGCTATTCGGCGACACTGTCGAGGACTTAGCCCAGCAGTTCTTGGCAATACAAAAGCAGACTGAGGCTATCCAGCACATCCTGCGGCGGGCCACGCCTCAGCCTGCCCGTCGCCGAGGGTGCCCTTCTGCGGCCTCCAGAACTGCTCCGCCCCATGCCGAGACCACATCGAGGCCAGCGCAGCGAGCACCACGCAGGCACGTGATGCCCCCCGTGCCTCAGCCGGCCCCTAAGTCATCCAGGAAGATGATGAAGCGGCCCTGATACGGACAGCCCGGCGATGCGAGAAACTGCTTCTGATGGAAATGGTGAGCACAGCGCCACTCCTTCCCCCGAAGGAGGGCCGGGTAGAGAGTCCTTGGTTTCATTTTGTTTTTGTTCCGTCGTTGGCCCAGGGGCCCCAAGGGCCAGTACCCAATGTGGGTAGCCCTTCTCAAAGAAAGAGCAGTTTCCTTCCTCCTGCTCTGGCACCTCAGCCAGTTGGGGCTTCAGGTCAAATTGGAAAAGAGCAAGCTCTCCCCTGTGCAGAGGATCTCTTTTCTCGGTATGGAGTCAGACTCTGCGAGTATGACGGCATGTCTCACCAATGAGCGCACCCAGTCAGTGCTGAACTGCCTGAGTTCCTTCAAAGGCAGGACAGTGTTTCCACTGAAACATTTTCAGCAGCTCCTGGGGCATATGGCCACAGCCATATCACCCTGCAGCCCAAGACCGGTTGCCCACGAAGCTAAGCAGGGCTGAGCCTGGTCAGTACCTGGATGGGAGACCTCCTGGGAAAACTAGGTTGCTGTTGGTAGAGGTGTTAGTGAGGCCAGCAGGGGGTGCTCACCCTGCAGTCTGTGTGGGTCCTAATGCCCCAGTATAGTGATGGGGACTCTATACTGTCAAAAAGCACTGTCTTTCAGATGAGACGTTAAACCGAGGTCCTGACTCTCTGTGGACATTAAAAATCCCATGACACTCATCGTAAAAAGTAGGGGTGTAAGCCCGGTGTCCTGGCCAAATTCCCTCCACTGGCCCTTGTCTATCATGGCCTCCTAATAATCCACATCCACTTGATTGGCTCTATGACTCTCTCTCCTCTCCACCTGTAGCTGGTGTGTGGTGAGCGCACTGGCGCCGTTGTCCTGTGGCTGCCATTGCATCATCCAAGTAGATGCTGCACACTGGTGGTGGTTGAGAAGAGACCCCCCATATGATTGTAAAGCGCTTTGGGTGTACAGCAATACACAATAAAAAGCGCTATATAAATGCTTCATTCATTCATATGGCATTCGCAGCCTCAGTCATGCTGCTTGGATTGCTTCATATGAGACCACTTCAGCACTGGTTACACTCCCGAGTCCCGAGATGGGCGTGGCACCACGGTACACTTCGTGTGACCATCACGCCGATGTGTCGCCGCTCTTTCATCCCCTGGACAGACCTTGCCTTTCTACTGGCCGGAGTGCCCTTAGAACAAGTGTCCCGGCATGTTGTTGTCACAACTGATGCTTCCAGCACGGGCTGGGGTGCTACATGCAACGGGCAGGCAGCCTCGGGGCTCTGGACAGGGCCTTGACTGCTTTGACACATCAACTGCCTCGAGCTGTTGGCAGTTGGCAGTGGCAGTTCACCTCTTGGTAAACCCGTGTCTTCCCTTGACAGACCCGTTCTGTCAGTCTCTTCTGGCAGTCCTTCCTCCCTACTCCCAGGTAGGACCTGCCTCAGAGACCCATTCCATCTCGAATCATCACTGGTTGCCAGGGACAAGTTTTCAGCTCCTCAGAGTGGATGCATCTGTCGCCTCTTTATACCCGCGTGCACGGGGAGTGGCTGAGCATGCAAAATCCACTAGCCAATTTTCATTGGGATTTTCACTTAATCAGGGAGGATTCGGGCTCTCAAGTAAGACCCCTATGTCGTCACGACATAACGTCTCTGTTCCTCCATCAGGGAATGAGGGTTACGTACATAACTGAGACATTGCACATTATGATGTTTACACATTTTCCAGAAAAAAGTTGCACTGGGTCAAAACTGCATTGTTGAGAGGAAAAAAGTTGCATTGGTGTATAGGTGAAATTTTATTATTACATTTAGAAATGATGTAAACTGCACATTATTTTAGTAATATTATTTTTTGAAGTTGTAAATAAAACAAATATTATTAGAGTATCTTTACAAGAAAATATTGTTTCAGTCTTTCTACTTTTTTCACGATTAATTCAATGTTTTACTTGCCATTTCTTTGTAAATAGTTATGAAATTTTCTACCAATTTCTGAGTACTACCAATTTCTAACATATTTGACATGAAATAAAATTAATTTTGTATGCTTGACATCAATTTAATTATCCAAGATGCTGTGTAATACAAGTTGCAGCACATTTCAGATGTAAAAAAAAAAATATATACTGTATATATTTTATTTAATAAAATTTTATAATCTAAATTATAGGAAGCCTCCAAATTTGGAAACATATATAATCATGAAATAAAATAATTTGTATATTTAAATGTGTAAATAATATTAAGGAACTGTATCTAAAATAAATAAGGGGCAATAAATTAATTGTAATACTCTAATACTAAAAAAAAATTGTTGAAACAGGTAAAACATGAGCTACATCTATATATATATATATATATATATATATATATACATAGTTATATATGTTATATATATGTGTGGTTATGTTTAATCTTCAATGTTTAATTGTACATGCTCAAATATTTAATAGTGCGTAGATTATAATTGTATTTATGCCACAAATATAGGCTACATTATGCACACTGAGGCACCCCAGCTGGTCCAACCGTCCTGCAGGTGTCTAGTTTTGGAGTGTGTTTTGTTTTACAAAGTAATTGTTGGAAATTGGAAATTCAATAATAAGTGCTTACCTTCCATAATGGCTACTGGATCCTCCATTTTGGGACGGAGGATATTTGGTCCAAACACGGTGGCCAGGTTCTGCACACCCATTTTGTTTTCTTTTGAGTGAGACTGCACCTCATCCAGAAATCTACAACGACAGAGCTCACTTTCAGCACTGAAGCATGAAAACGATGGACAAAAATGTGTCTGAAATGCTTATGTTGGACATACTTGCATATATATTTCAAAAGGTTGTAATTGGCAGCTGGGAGGGTCGTGACTAGCTTCCCTAATTCTTGTATTCCCTGTGGAAACATGAAGTCATTGAAGTGTCTCGTGGTTCGAATTCAAGTGAAAATATTGATGGTTTATTTAATATTTAAAGACAATGAGCCTTCACTAAAAAATCAAGTGCGTGAAACACAGATCATGTGTATAATGTAATCTGGGAATTAAATTTTGACCTGAGCATCACATCATGTCAGCTGTGAAATATGTGGGAGGAATATTGGCTAACAAACCACATACTGACTGAAACGGCTTTCTGTTTTATAAACACACAAACATACATTCTGACAACATAACTGCTGAAATATTATGTACTAATACCAGCAAACAGCTCAACAGCAAACTAATTCTGTAAGTATGTACAGATCAGAGCAGCCCTGTACATCATATGATAATTCATAAAGCTTGTTCCAACACAGCAGCTGCGTTCTTTGGATTCAGTTTTCAAAAACTGCAAATGTTCAAAAGTCTGTTCAACACATCAGATGGGTCATTATTATTGTCATCAAAGTATTATTTTCCTATTTGTGATTTATGGAAATATTATCAGTAGGTTTATGACTACAAACCAGAATATATTTCTAAACTAACAAGCTCTTAATGAGTGACAACTTTTAAGAAATTAATGTTAATAATTCTGGTGCAGGTTTATTTATTTATTCATTTATTAATGTTACACATTTTGACAAGCTTGATGTTTGCAAACCTGTGCTTAATAATAATAATAATATATATATATTTTAATTAATAACTTTCTTTGCTTTATACACAATTCATATACATCTAGCAATGTTTATTGCTTGAAATAAACAATTGTATTTAGAAAGAACTTAGACAAAAAGAGTTTGGCAATTCTTTCCACCTCTTTGTGATTTATGGAAATAATATCAGTAAGTTTGTTACTACAAACAAGCATTTGGTTCCAGACTAACTAGTGAGAACCCTAACTAGTGAAAAAATGTTAACCATTATTTTGTAGACGGTTTTCAAATTTGATAAGTTTGATGTTTGCAAACCCTGCTTAATAATGTTTTACTTACTATAGCCTATATATATTTCTATCAATAGCAGTGCTTATTGATAGAGCATAACAAGATCACACAAACAACTGTGCAACTTAATTTATAACTCAATGTGATAGATAGATAGATGATAGATAGATAGATAGATAGATAGATAGATAGATAGATAGATAGATAGATAGATAGATAGATAGATAGATAGATAGATAGATAGATAGATAGATAGATAGATAGATAGATAGATGATAGATAGATAGATAGATAGATAGATAGATAGATAGATAGATAGATAGATAGATGATAGATAGATAGATAGATATAGATAGATGATAGATAGATAGATAGATAGATGATGATAGATAGATAGATAGATGATAGATATGATAGATAGATAGATAGATAGATAGATAGATAGATGATGATAGATAGATAGATAGATAGATAGATAGATAGATAGATAGATAGATAGATAGATAGATAGATAGATAGATAGATAGATAGATAGATAGATAGATAGATAGATAGATAGATAGATAGATGATAGATAGATAGATAGATAGATAGATAGATAGATAGATAGATAGATAGATAGATAGATAGATAGATAGATAGATAGATAGATAGATAGATAGATAGATAGATAGATGATAGATAGATAGATAGATAGATAGATAGATAGAATAGATAGATAGATAGATAGAATAGATAGATAGATAGATAGATAGATAGATAGATAGATAGATGATAGATAGATAGATAGATAGATAGATAGATAGATAGATAGATAGATAGATAGATAGATAGATAGATAGATAGATAGATAGATAGATAGATGATAGATAGATAGATAGATAGATAGAATTATGAAGATAGATAATAAGATAGATTTAATAGAGTAGATAGAAATAGAGATAATAAGATTGATAGATGACTCTAGATAGTATAGATAGTAGATGTAAGATAGTTAGAGAGAGCATTTATTGTCAAATAAAAAAACAATTAGCAGTTTTAACAGGTGCAAATAACATTAGCAAAATAACCATTCAGAGATTAATGTTATAAAGTGATGTTTATAACCCTTAGTTTATAGACATTTTATAAAAAGATGTATAGTGCTTTTTTATTTCAGACATTATTCATATACAACTAGCAATATTTATTGCTAGAAAATAACTCAATTAAAAAAACGTTTACAGGCTGTACCTTTCCCTGACCATGTTAAAAAGTTGCTCGCCAGTGTTCTAATAACTTCTCATTTAGATGGTGCGGTACTAACACTCCTCTGTCATTTAGGCCAGTAGCTGAGCACAAGTGAGAAAGTCGTCATACTTGCAGAAGGGAACGACAGGCTCGGGGAGCTCCCTGAGATACAGCTTCAGCAGGGAAGCCACCGTGTGGACATCAGTGTTACTAGAAATGACAATTATAGGGTTAGTATGAACAGTTGGTAAGGGTTTAGTGTTCCATGTCTGTGCTCGGAGATGATGTACCTGTCAAACTGAGGTTTATCTCCACAGTCAAACGCCTCCTGAAGATCCTTCACGAGGTTGGCTTGTCCTGGCATCCGGAACAAGCCTTCTTCATCAAGACCCTGTTCCCTGATGAAATCCACACACTGCTCCACTAAGAGAGGGGCGAGACGAGGACCAAACTTCCTTTCATATTGTACCGTGTCCTCCAAACGCTGGCCAAATATTCCTGTACAGATGAAGCAGCTCATTTTTAGCTTATATCAGTCAAAACACACATCACTCCTTACAAAAAATGTACGGTACAGTGATATTACTATTCTACTTTGATCATTACCGTAGTAATTTGCCATGATATTTACTCTACATTCTTAAAATAAATGTTCTCTGTTGACATCTATGGTTCCATGAAGAACATTCATGGACTCTTTCCAATGCACAAAAGGTTCTTCGTAGTGGAAAAATTAAACTTTTTGAAATTATTTTTTGAGAGTTTAAGGTAGTTCTAGAATTACTACCATTGTACAGAATGGGAAAAACATGTTTATTTTACTTGTCGACCATTTGTTTTAAAAAGGCAGATACAACTACAGATCAATACACTGTTCACAACTACACTGTTTATATTCCACATACTGTATATGTCAATTACATATGGTATATTGATATATATGTTGTGGCATTGTGAGAGGTAGGGTATCATCAAAGTTTGGGTTGCTTCAAAAATTGAGTCCAGGCTGAGGTCAAGTTACAAGTTTCTTCTTTTTTTTAATCATCAACGCCAAAAGTTACAACAGAGGAAAACCTTCTCCAGCTTCTCTCCACATTCACACACAAGGAGAATCCAAGTCCCTCTGTTCCCAGCTCATCATCAGCTTTTTTCCATCACTCCCAACAGCTGTGTCTCCCCCGCTGAGGAACATGGGAACTGTTCGGGACCAGATGCCCATCTTGGTTTGTAGTCCCCATGCTGCAGCCAGCTTGATCAGAGGTCTTCAACCCTGCTCCTGGGGACCCACTCTCCTGGAAAGTTTATTTCCAACCTGCTTCACACACCTGCCTGCAATTTTCAAGCAGTCTTGAGGAGCTTGATTGGCCGCTTCAGGTGTGTTTGATTAGGGTTGTAGCTAAACTCTTCAGGATAGTGGGTCCCCAGGAACAGGGTTGAAGACCTCTGATCTAGATGGCACATACCTTTCCTCTATGACCCAACCTCTCACGATGCTACAATGTGAACAGTGTTGGGAAGGTTACTTTAGAAATGTAATAGTTTACAGATTACAAGTTACCCTATTTAAAAAGTAATAAGTAGTGTAACTATTTCAATTACAACTGACTACATTTGATTACTTTTCTAAATTTCTAACAAATGTTGTCAACTGTTAATCATTTTGAAACATGTAAAGCAGGCTGGGTTAATCTTACAGTAACACTCAACACTGATTACTGTCAGACTTTCACAATCCTTCATCACTTGAATTAAGATTATAATAATTTAATTTTAAAGCACAGCCACCACAAAATCAGACTTTAGCAGCTCTTTTTACTTTGAGATCGTTCTGAGGTTAAATACAGATCTTAACAAGATATAGTTTAATAGCTATGATACTGTTTTTGAAATCAAATTTGTGCATAGTTATGACAGGAATCACTGGCATCTAACAATGCCTTGGAAAAAACAGTTAATAATGAAAAATAAAGCATATACATAAACCTAAATAGGAAATAAAACAGTTATTGAATAAGCATGTGTCCTATTCTGTGTCCTAAACTCCTGAAACATTGGTATCTCATATTTTAGAGCAGTCAATGCAATTTATGAAAGAAATCAATCATATCTCTGTGTGTGAAAATATTAAGATGTAACCCACTTTGTAATCGTTAACATTTTTCTAAGTTTCTGTAATTTAATTACACATTTTTTCTCAGTAACTGTAACAGATTACAGTAAAAACAAATTGTAATTAAATTACGGGTAACACTTTAATTTAGGGTTTCTTAACTAGTTGCTTATTAGCATGCATATTACTAGAATATTAGCCATTTACTAGTAGTAATTAAGTACATATTAATGCCTTATTAATCCTACATGATCATATTCTACATCCCTAATCCTACCCAATACCTAAACTTAACAACTACCACACTAACTATTAATAAACAGCTAATTGGGAATTTATTGAGGGAAAAGTCGTAGTTAATAGTGAATAAGTGTTCCCTATTCTACAGTGTCACCAAATTACGTAACTCTGTTACATGTAACTAGTTACTACACTGAATGTGAATGCTACTATAGCAATTTATAAGCTGAAATTCAACAGTATTTTAAGCAACATTTACTTGAAATTCACCACAAGTTGTTTTATTATATATTGAATTATACTAAATTATAATCAGTTTGTTGTCAGTAATCACGAGACATTCATGCTGTTTTCACCTGTACTTTTCTGACTGACAGCTTTACTCCAAACGACAGAACAGCAGCGGGAAGATTCACACTTACAGTGGACATCGAAGTATTTCAGAGAGCGTGCAGCACAAAGAAACACTCGTTTCTCACGAGTATATTCTCTTTCCATTGATGTCCTGTCAGCGCATGTCTCTCATCCGGGTTCTCTCAGGTAAATCTTGTTTGTGGCAGAACGTTGCACAAACTATTGAGTCGTTTCAAATACTAACGACAAGAAGAGCACAATGAAAGACTGTTTTGATGTGGATATAGTCCTTAGTTGTCGTCTTAGGCCTAGTTGTCTTAATAACGTCGATCCAAACTTAATTGAAAAGCAGTCTTTAAAAAATCCAGTAGATTGAATCTTCTTCTTGGCGTCAGTTGGCGTCGCTTTCAAGACCACGGTAAGAAAATCTCTTTCATGTTGTTATTCATCTAAAGATAACATTAACAGGGCTTTAACAGTTCTAGCTGCTAATGGAAGTGGAGACACATTACCACATTGTCTGTACTGAGAGCTGATAACTTGAACTTGCTTTACATTACTTGTTTGAACTTTCTATTAATAACATGACTTTGTAATTTAATCTCTGGATAGTGAGGCATCTACTCTGCTCAGTGATATTTTTGTGAGCGTAGACCACTGACAACGCTGGAGATATCATGTGAACATGCATGAAGCATCAATGGTGGAGAGAAGTAATGACCAATGTGTAACTAACTGTGTATTATAATTTTGTGGTTTACCTCCTCCAAACGGAGCCCATATGACCCGTCTGATGGCCTTCACCCAGTCGTCCATGTCACTCTGGGAGTTGGCCATGAGTAGAAAGGACTCGTGGCTCATCGCAGCCTTGTCTTTCTCACCAGCTGAGACAGAAATCAAGAGAAGCAATCTGTCAGATGATGGAATTACTTGTTTTTTCACCACTGCATCTCTGTTTATTACTCAGAGATACATATCTTCCATCACATTTCTTACTTGAAGAGTTTAATTTTAAATACATTCTAAAGCTAAACATGCATACATTCTTAAACATTGCTGTTATCGCTTGCAACTAAGATTATGTGCCAAGATAGGAAAAGATGGATTTAGATATGTAATGATATTTGCACACATAGAAATGTCATGCAGTCCTTGTATAATGCTGCTGTAAAGAGTTTAGCCTGAAATAATAAACAGAAGAGTATATCTTTATTGAGGTGCTGTGACTGGTTGCAATTTTGTTTCACATCATTCTGTCATTTTTTTATGGATGCTTATTTCTGCTGCTGAAAAAAAAAAAAGATAACTGCAACTTTTTCTCTCATGATTTTGACCTTTTTTCCTCACAATTGTGAGTTTACGTCTTGCAATTCTGTCTTATTTCTAAGAATTGTGTGATATAAACACAATTACAAGTTATACATTTAGAATTGAAGATATAAAGATATACATTTTTTGAGTTTATATCTCATGTTCTGGCTTTACATTTACATTACATTTATGCCCGGTTTCACAGACAGGGTTTAGACTAAACCAGGATTAGGCCATAGTTCAATTAAGACATTTAAGTAATTTTTATAAACATGCTTAGAAAAAAACATTACTGGTGTGCATCTTGAGACAAAACAAAGGCACTGATATAGTTTAAGATCAGTCAGTGCAAGTTTCTTTCAGTTGAAACAGCTCAGACTTACATTTTAGTCCAGGACTAGACTTAAGCCTTGTCTGTGAAACCCGGGGGTTAGTCATTTAGCAGACACTTTTATCCAAAGAGACTTACAAATGAGGACAATGGAAGCAATCAAAACCAACAAAAGAGCAATAATATGCAAGTGCTATGTTATGATATAATAATATGATATGATGCTATGATATATAATATAATCTTATGATAGCAGAATCTCTATGTTTTTAGTTTTAGGTCGAGTGTCACTTACGTTTTGATGTCAAGGCCTTCTTAAAATTACTAAAATTAATATATATATATATATATATATATATATATATATATATGTATATATATGTATATATATACAGTATATATATAATTTTTCCAAAGGAAGTAACAGGTGCATGGGGATATAGGTGAAATATATTGTGAAAAAATGCATATTAATGTATTTCATGAGCTTCTTCAGTTCACTTTATAACACACAGTTGCGACTTATAAAGTATTATTAATTGTCAGAAAATGTAAGAATTGTGAGCTGACTTTTTTCCCCTCCGAACTGGACTTTATAACTCGCAATTGCAACTTTATTTCTCACAATTCTGAGAAATGTCATTAGAATTGCCAGACATAAACTCGCAATTGCAAGAAAAAGTCATAAATCTTTATTTATTTCTCGCAATTGTGAGTTTATATCCCATAATTCTTTGAATCTTGCAATTATGAGAAAAAAGTCAGAATTGTGAGATAAAATGTCACAATTATCTTTAAAACATTTTTTATTTTGAGGTGGAAACACACTTCCATACCTTTCAGATGGAATCTAATGGTAATTTATATATGTATCTCTGTTGTTATGTATCAGTGAGATATATTTCAGTATCACTTCAAGGTTTTAGTACCAAACTTGTCCCTCTGGCCATCATTGTCATGAGAAGTTGAACTTAAAACAGACTTAGAAAGACCAAAGTAACAAAGACATTTCCAGTTACCCATGGGTTTGAAACAGTCAAGGATAATAAATAGAAAACCTCCACAATGGCTTCAGTTCAAAGCTTCACAATGATAAATGAAATCAGAAGCATTGGACAGCCAATACTCTGCCGGCCAGATAAAATGTCTAGAGGAATAAGTCATGAGAAGATAAGTGTTCACAGCAGTGTCGACTGAACGGAAAAAAACAAGTACTGATGCAATTAAGATAAATAAGCCAAGCAGACCCAGCGGTGCGTCTGAGGCTAACGCTCTCACACAGAGTGGAAGCTGACTTGAAGACATAATGAGGAACCTTCATTTCTCACCATGGTGTGGCATTTTGTTAGCATTCATGTCTCTTTAGGAAGTATCAGAATATCTGCCGATCTTGTGGAGAGGAAAAAAATGGGCTTGTGGTGAAAGAACAACAGTGATCTGATTAAGTGAATTCTGGGGACTTTTTCTTTTTTCAAACAACCAATTTGTGTTTATTTAATTAAGCATGAAATACAGATTGAGGGCAGGCGTTGACAGACACACAATTATGTGCTCAACATGCAATTGTGTTTCATCTGTTTTATCCATGAATTTGGCAGCATTTTATATTCATGTGTGTTCCTGGGAATCAAATCCATGACTTTGCACGTGATCTGGATTATGTGCTGTGTAATTATGCACAGGACTGAAGAAGCTTATCTCAAATTGACCTTTGGAGAAATATTACGTGCAGGAGTGATTATGCTCCTTATTAACATCAACTGACAGATGCCACATAGCAGGCAAACTCTACATGAAAACAAACAGGCTGGAGGTATGAGGCCCTAATGAGAACATCAACAGCCATTACACGTCTTTGCTGACTATATTGCCTAATTTTTTTTTATTATTGGTGTCTGATTGGTATTGATAATCAAAGGACTTATTTTTGCCAAATCAAACAGTAAATGTTTTGTATACTAACCTGTGGCCTTTTGGCAAAATTCGCCATTCTAACATTGAAATAGGCCATTCAAGAGATTCATCCAAAGCTGAGCGGTTTTTATTTGGGGAAGTGGAACTGACTGTCTTCAGAAAAGTTTTGATGGCATTTTATTTTTATATTACCTCCATATAATGTCTACTAACACTATTAGTGTTTATAAACACAGTGCTTTGTGTACAGGGTAACTGCTGTATTTCTGCTTTTCCATAAGAGCCATCTACTGTGCATTTTTATTCAACCCGTCTGTTGTTTTTGTTCAGACCAATGTTTATCATTTTATAAACTTTGTTTTTGTCAAGACTTGTATTATTTGAAATGTAAAGTTGTTTAAATCATTATTTTTACAGTATTCTTTTTATTTTTGTCTTTTATGTTACCATAGATATGATATTTTAAAGGGGTGGTTGACTGTTTTTTTTCTAGGCTTGATTGTGTTTATGGGGTGCAGTCTAGCATGTGTTCATGCTTGTTTTTTTTAAAAACGCATTATTTTTCACATAATTTACCTTTATTCCACACCTCTCTGTCCCTTCTCTGACAAACGCCTCGATTTATTTCCTGGTTTATGAAGCCCCTCCCTCGATGGGCTGAGATTGGTTAGCTGGCTCAGTGTGTTGTGATTGGCTAAACCGCGTCTGAACGTCCCGCCCCTCTCCTCAGCACATGTGCTCCGGTTGAATTGTAAACAGTGGCGTTGTCTATAATGCTTATCAATTTGAGCCGATTGAGACCCAGAGGATATTAGTGAAGAGGATCGTGCAGAACCTGTGCAAGCACGGCTCTTAATGGTGTGTTTGGTTGTTGTTGTCTCATACTTTTAAATACGCTGCTATTTGTAAGTGCTACTGCTTCTGTTAGCTTTTAATATACGGTTTTATCCTGATTAAAGCTTTAATACAGCACAGCAACCGCACGCGTGTCCATTTATAATGCTTCTCATTGCTGTGTGAAAATAAGTGTATTATTGGAACAGTTTGTTGAAGCTGATCTGACGATCTGAGAGAGAGAGAGAGAGAGAGAGAGAGAGAGAGAGAGAGAGAGAGAGGGAGAGAGAGAGAGACAGAGTAACAGTATTAAGAACTGCTGCTTTAATGATTTTGAAACTTGTGAATCCATTAGAATCGTTAGAAGACAGAATCGTGATTCATATGAATAGATTGTTACGTACATCCCTAGTTTTCTCTTCCTCTTCTCTAAAGCAGTGCAGCATGGCCTCGCCCCCTTTGCTGCGTGTTCCCGGGGGCGGGGTTTATCTGGGTCTGTGACATATCAGACCCGGGAAGTAACTCGTTGTAGTCCTTTACCTGTCGTTTTTGTAGGCATTAAACTGCCAGAATTTTAAAAGACGATATCTCCGTTTGCATTGAACTTTCAGCGCCGCAACTCTGCAGATATTGTTTATGCTCAAACAGCAACATTACACACTAACTAATGTTAAAAAAGTGAAATCGCAATCAACCACCCCTTTAAAAGAATGTTGCTGCCTACAACATGCAGTTCCATTCTAATATCAGATTTGAACAATTTCAGCTTCTGATTCTAATAATTTATTTATTTTAGCTTGTAGGTATATGTATACCTAGTTACAAAAAGTACTAACAAGTTCATTCATCTTATTTATTATGCGTTTATATCTCTGGTTTTATTATTTACTCATTTTGAACACTTGAAAATGACATGCGGATGGGTGTAGAGATACAATCTCGGACCTCATCTTAATGATTAGCGGCCATATTATAAATAAAAATACCTAAAAAAATTGCATTAAGAACAAACTATTCTGTACAAAAATAACAAACCATAACCCAACATTTCTAGGCCTTGTATATTTTTATTGACCCAGCGATGTTGTAACAATATTTTAAAGAAAATCCTTGTCACTTGGATTTCTGCATGTAAGTGCATGAACTAAGGTATTACCTTGGTTTAGTGTTGGTTTGTGCCTCGGTGGCTTACAGCAGCCCTGCCCCATGATGCACTGAGGGATTGAGCTGGTACTAATGCTCTGCCATGTCTCTTACTCCAACAGATTGACCATCAACCCAAACACAGCTCAAGTAGTTCCCGCACAACACAGAATTCATGCTGTGTTTGCTTCAAACCGTCGCTTTCAGAAACAAACCTTCAATAGTTGTCATTTACATCTCAATCGTCCCAGAGAGGATAGGATAAGAAAAATCAAGATCACGTTAGTCCATACGGTACATCCCGGAAATCCAGCGAGTAGAAAATACTTTTGATATCTCAGTTCAGCTTGACTTCTGTTTCTCTCGTTCCCACTGACTTCTCACGGTAGACTGACAGAAGGAGACGGCCTGCTCTGTTAGTCCTTTCTAAACACCTCAGTGCACTTAACACACAAACAGCACACCAGATGCATCGATCTCAGAGGACCTGATGCTCGGGGAAATCCTCCTCACTAGCAGAACTCTCACTAAATATCACAGCAAGCATGTGTTATCAGATCCAGAGGCTGCCAGGGTCTCGACTCGGGTCACAATCATGCTCTGTGAAAACACAGAAGCATGAAAATCTCCCAGTAATGCCATGCTTTTCCCACTGGTTTAGATCCCATTTTTGTATCAGCGCTTGTCATTTATGTCCCTGCAATGAATGGTGCCATTGTTGGATATTTTTGGATTTTATTTTCCTGTTAAACACAATCTTCTACAACCTTCTTTACTGGTTTTTATAAACTGAACATAGGAATAACTTTTATATTGTTTTTTTTTATTTAAAGAAGACTTAGGTTTGCTTGATTATCCATGCATCATTTTTTAGTCTCAAATATGATCATCATCTCAATCATCATTGTATTGCATTGCAATACCAAGCATTTAAATTTCATCAAACTAATAGACATATTATTGTAGTGACAATTGATATTTATATCATTTTATGTAAGCAGTCTGTTAAAGTGTTATGAAGATCTTGCATTACAAATGACCAGAATTTCATCTTTGTGGCCATATAAATATCAACATCTACACAAATTTACATAATTTGTATTCATTTTGGGCCTTTGCATGTATCTGAATGTCAGTTTTTCCTTGATTCAGTTTTGAGTCTGTGCAGTTGTTAATCAAATCTTTCCATTTCTTCATTGTTTTTGGAACTTATTCATTTTCAGAGTCACAATCAACAACAGGCCAAGCGTCTCCAGACAAACGCTGCGCTCATTTTAAAGTTGAGAAGCATGAGGGAGCTCTGAAATTGTTTGTTTTGCATGGAAAAGAGACTTTGCCAATAAGCTTGTTTGACTCAAAGGAGCTGAAGCATGCCGGTCAGACGGAGACTGTGGTTAAGGGCTCTTCTCTGGGGAGGAGATGGTGTGTTTACTGGTCTAACATGAGAAAGTGCTGTTGAAACTGCTGCTAATGTCATGCTGTGTGCGTTTGGCTGTTTTATTTATTGTGTTTGGTGCATTACTTAGGCTAACACCAAATTCAGTTATCTAAATGTTTAATATGCACTTTAGGGGTGAAAAATTGATTCACTGATGCATCCTGATTTTTTTCTTGAACTATTCTAGATCGATCTACAAAAATGCATCAGAATTTAACATTAATTACATGCAAAAATATTCAGCAAATTGCTCTAAGTACAGGAAAATAATGCATGTTTACCATCATTTGTAACCTGGATCTGCACAGGTTGATTTTATTCTTATTCTGCAGTTGTTTTTTTGTCACATTGCTGTCTTTGGCTTGAGCAGACCAGGGCTGCATTTTCACAGATAAGAAATTCAATACTTCCCATTTTAATGTGATTATCATGTGCAAAAGAGAGAATTTAATATCTTGTAAACACTGAATGGATTTGGAGGTTGACTCCAGTTTTCTTTGCTTTATTGTTTATAAAAAGAAGCTCTGGTGGGTGTCACACTCATGTGTTATTTACTCGTCATAAATAAAACACACACACACAGTCTGCATCAGTAAATCATGTTGGGGCAACATCAGCCGTCTGTAATCAGTATATTCTGGAAAGCCTATTCGATTCCTGACACTCAAAAGCCATGCAGGCTGGTTTCAGTACAGGACATTGATTTGATGATTTGATATGAAGATCTGCTCACCTGGCACAATCTCAAAAAGGTGTCTGCCGGGTTCTTCTGGGTTGGCTGTCAGTTCATTCACTTGGCTGCCCTTCAGTGAGATGCAGCCCTGCACGACGAACAGTTAGAAATGCATTACGCAACCTATTAAATCAATCAGACTTAATTACCATTTAAACTTGAATGTAATTCTTTAATCAGTATCAAGTTTCTTAGTCTTCTGGAAATGGACTTTAAGCCTATTGTACTATCAAAAGCTTGAACATGTGACGGTTTACCATACTGCACATTTTCTGAGTGCCTCCTTCAATTAGATAAACTGTGAACTGAATGAAGTCCAGAGATTTTTCACCAGGGCAACACAATTAATGAAGATTTGGGAGCTGAATCTGTTTGGCAGTAAGACATTTTCCTTTAATTGTTCGTTGTTTTTTTAGAATATTTTGATTGGATTCCCCCCTGTTGATCTATTAAAGAATCATTAATAATATATTATATATATATATATGACTGTTGAATCTCACAATTCAGAGGCTGGATTCAAAAAAAAAATCTTAGGAAAGAAATGAAGAAATTTCTTAGGATGAATTCGAGAAAGTTCGTAAGAATGTTAAATTCTTGAAAAAATCTTTTAGAAGTTAAAGAATATTTCATATTCAAATATTTTCTCAAGAACATCTTACTTTTCTTAAGAAGAAAATGACAAGCTTTGGTATTATCTGATTGTATGGATGGTCTTTGCACTGATCAACTTGAAAAACAACTCAAACGTTTGTTTTTTATTATTATTACTGTAATATTACTGTAATAACTACAATAGTGTGACACTGTTTTTTCTGTGTATGGCCGCTTCCATATTTGCTAAAAAATTCTAAAATTAAAAAAGGTAACTATTTTTACAATTTATTTATTTTATTCTAATTTATTTTTAAAGAATTCTAACCGAATTTCGAATTCAGCAAAAAGTCATGTTGCGCATAATCTTGACCGATCACTGGTGTCAGAGTATGTCTCGAGGGTTATGCTCAATATTTGAAACAACCCAATAAATTCATTAAACATCTTACCTTTGTGGATTTAAGACAAGGTGGAGGTTATCTTAACTTTGAGAAGTTATTTATGATCATTTTTAAGAACATTCTTTCAGGAATTCAAATTCTTCTTAAGTTTTGTTTAAAAAATATATATATACTTTTTTATTTTTTTTTATTTTTGGGAATCCAAAATATTCATATAATAAGAAGAAAATACTGTAGCAGTTAATTTTATTCTTTTAATGAATCCAGCCCCAGTTCTCCTTCTGAACTACTATTAAATACCTCAGATCGTGATGCATGGGGCGTAATGTTCAATACGGCCCGGTCTCCACTGTCTCCTTTTATCTCAGTGTGTGATCTGCTTTGAGATTTGCCTACACAGGTCTTCCACATTGAATCGCATTGATTAAAGGCAGGAAAAGTGGGAGGGATTGACATTTTCACACACACCCTGGCCAGCACAGCATGGGCACAGATAAAGGGTGCTTGGATGAGTATTGACAGTCTCCCGTGAGGGACGCTGTTCATCACACTCGTCAGTCTGACTGAACAACTTACCAAGGCTGTATAGTATTGATTGCTTAATATGAGATGGTCGAAACCTGCTAAAAGCAACATGCAGGCTCGGATTGTGGTGGAAATGTGAAGCAACTGGGCATAAATGGAGGAGTTCACACTTACTAATAGCTCTTTGTCACATGATGCTCTAACATAAAGTGCTGTCTACAATCTAGAAAGTGTGCGTAGTGTTTAAGAAGTAGTTTAGTGATGGATGTCACATTTATTGACTTAGTTTTTTGCCCTGTTTTGTTGGAGATCTGTCACACTCGCTTAAAAGAGGCATGGCTTGTGACTCTCAATTGTGCATGTTTAGCATTAAAATAAATTAAAATACTTTGAATACTCTGAGATGTTTCTTGGCAGAATCATAACACCACTAATGCATTTATAGTGTGAAACATACAGTGAATATTAGTTTATGATAGGGAGACCGACTTACAGTTTAACTTATACAAAGTTAATCAATAAATGTAATTTTTTTCCACTTTATATGACTTTGAATGAATGACGTTATTGTTATGATGTTCATTTTTCCCATGGGGATTTTAAAGTCTTTGTTTTACAGTTATATATGCCATAAACCAAACCAACAGCTACAAGGTGATTCACAACATTACAAGCTATGATTAGAAGACAAAAAGTGGTTGAAAATCGAACAAAAAGACAAAGATACACACGTAGCCTACTTATTATTGACTTAGGAAAACAACTACAAACCCATGAAGCATTGTGAATCACATAATCAAGCTAGATGGGTAAAGTTTGTGTTTCTAGCATGATTAGCATGTTGTCCTAGGATAGTCATTAAGCTTTGCTAGTGACAGACAGCTAAACACTTAGAAATCTTATTGTACAAAAGTTTTGACCCCCTCAATGAAAGTCAATGGGACTTTTTCGTAGTTTTGATCACAGTAGGTCTGCTTTTAAAGGTGTATGAGAGATTATCAGTTCCCTTATGGAGTGAATGAATGGGCTTTTTATGTACTTTGCATAGAAGCCATAGGCCAACCATCTCAGTAGAGCAGTGATGCAAATTCAGAGTAGTTCAATCACCAGATTTCTTTTCATAGGCATATTTTGTGCGTCTTCAAAGCCGAACACACCTGTGGTTTGGTCTCCTCTTCATCCTTGTAGAAGTAGAGGTGGTCAGCACGCAGCACAAACCAGCGCAGCTGCCAGTTCTTCATGATGCTCCTCTGCTTCTTCAGCCAGCCGGCCTTTAGCACTCCCTCCTGGAGACTCGGTGAGGTGGGCCGATCCCCATCACCATGCTCTTGGACCTGGCTGCAGGTGACGAGAAGAGACGTACATGTCAGTGATCAAAGACATCATCATCATCATCATTTCTAGTCATGCATGATTTAAGGATGACAAGCACTGACAGTAGCAGAGGGGAAAACTGTCATCGTTTACACAAAAGCAGAACTGTAGGCTATTGTATGATTTCAGAAGACTTCATGAGTCATACCAACCACTTTTTATGAGACTTTTGTGGTGCTTTTGAGTCTTTTTTGAAGCTTGACAGCTTCACTCTCCATTCATGGCATAAATGCATGGAAAAAGTGATCTAAGCGATTTCTTTAAAAATCCTCTGTTTTCTACGGATGAAGGAAAGCTTCACCAAAAACATGTAGCTTAGGGATATGTGCTGTGTTTAACCTGTGAGGCAGTGATTTATACTGAATAATCAGTGAATTATATACTCAACGATTCAAGATGATTTTAGTATCATTGAGATAGTTATAGTTTTTTTGTATTTTCCATTTTTTATTTATTTTTAGTCGAGATGTTGGTAATTTAGTTGTGTTTTTGTCATTTTTATGTCATCTTATGCCTCTGGGCTGTAGACTCAAAATCAATGTGTGGCTTTCAGAGGAAGAGAAGAAATCAATGTTTTTTTTTTCTCATTTATATTATTATATTACATCGTTTTTCACTCCCAATCCACTGGTGAGCTGGAAAACTGACTGCTCCTTAAGTACCAAAGTCATATAAAGTGCGGAAGTATAAATACCATTCATTTTATCCATAGGGAAGTTGATTTAGAATGATAAATTAAAAAAATGTTTGTCCTTAAAAATAATGTTTAGTTGTTTTTATTAGTCAATTAGGTAACACTTTATTTTAGGGTCTCTTAACTAGTTGCTTATACATATTACTCAAATCAAATCACTTTTATTGTCACATCATCACAGCACATGTGCCTTGATGAGTGAAATTCTTGAGAGCGTGCTCCAGACAGTGCAGAAACAATTAACATATAGACAGTACCATTACATACTTACAGACTTATACAGATGACAATGTGCAATATACACATACATATACTCAGTACACACAGTACTAGAATATTAGCCATATATTAGTACTAATTAAGCACATATCAATGCTTTATTTTACATCCCCAATCCTACCCAATACCCAAACTTAACCTAACTATTAATATGCAGCAAATTAGGAATTTATTGAGGGAAAGTTGTAGTTAACAGTGAATAAGTGTCCCCTATTGTAAAGTGTTACCGTAAAGGATATGTCTATATAGTTTCTATTATTTCTGCTAGTTGAAACATCTATTTTAAGTTGCAAAATTATTATTATTATTTTTTTTTTTATGGTTTTAGTTATAGCAATTCCTAATAACCCTGCTATACGCTTCTTTGCTTTGTGTGTTGAGCTTCATCTCGTGCAGCAGAATATGAAGATTCATCCTCTCTGGTCTGTACCAGTTACCCGCTGGTAAATTTATCTTCTCCAGTATCTCTTTCCCAAAGGGAGTGAGTTCTCATGCTCTAATAGGATCTCCAGAGAGGCTCACTTGATATAGAAACCTCTGCAGTTTGCCATTTCATGTAGTTAAGATTTCTAAGGACCAATTTTCAGAGTGTCATTTAACAAAAATAGAAAGTACTATCCTGCATCTATCCCTTAATGACAGTAAAGTAAGTAAGAAGTAAACAGATTTTGGTTTGATTCCTCTGATTTTGCTCTGACACAGGCCACACAGGCTTAAAGCTGCACTACTGTATAAACACTCTGTGTCACCATTGATAATTTATAGGAGTCCGTCCAGCACACACAAAGTCATCTTATGCCTCTGGGCTGTAGACTCAAAATCAATGCATGTGTGGCTTTCAGAGAAAGAAAAAAAATCAATGTGTTCTTCTCATTTATATTATTGTATTATTTTTCACTCCCAATCCACTGGTGAGCTGGACTGCTGACTGGTCTTTAAGTCTGTAATTCATATAGAGTGCAACAGTCTGGATCCGGAATTAAAAATTCCATATTTTCTCCATACGGAAAATGGTTTTGAATGGTAACTTATAACCATTAAAAATAGACCTACTGTTAGCTAAGAGGTTGTTAATTGATGATATATGCATTTGTTGAAGCTGTCAGCCTGCATATTAAAAACTTGTTTTTATTGTGTTTAACAGTCCTGGTGAAAAACTACATTACCCACAATTCTGCAAAGGAATCTCCACCAATCAGAGAATCAAAACAAGATAATTACAGAAAAAATAACTCTTTAGCGCTACTCCCATGAAGCACTGCAAATTACCTCCTTATGCTCTCAAACTACTGAAATATTTGTATTTATGTGCCTATTTTACAATAAATGTAAAATATTTAGTTTTTTTATATATACTCAACATCTTTAAATCTGTAGTTCTATAAGTCTCCATTTCTCCATTCAGTTATTTGCAATGCCTTCTGGGATTGTAGTCTTTTCCTCATTGAAGTCATTCACATTTGTAATGTAATTCACCTCGTAGCTGGTTGGTTTGGTTCATGGCTAATAACTCTTTAACAACAAATGAATGGGAAAAAATACCTCTAGATCCAAGGTCACTAAAAAGTGGGCGGGCACTATTACACGGCTCTATAGAATACTTGCTTCTGATTGGTCACAGCATTTTGTGCTCAACTGTTGTATAATTATGCTAAATTGCATAATTGACCATGGTCTCAAGCAACTTATTTCCAATAATGTTATGGTTCTTGTATCATTCTACGATGCACCTTTGTACCGTATTTACCCCAAAGGGTGCATATTAGTACCTTAACGGTACATTATAGTACCTAAAGTGTACGCATTAGTACCTTTTGGAAAGAGGACCATCCCAGTGATGGATAGTGGAGAGTGTGCAACAACAAAAGCAATCGGACTGTTTTATGTATACTCTGCTGTCTCCACTAGAATGACATGTTGAGTACAGATGTGGAGGTACTGAGTCAGGACTCTTAGAGAGACAGATGTGTGATGGTTCGAGGTCTGTCTCCAATGGCCTCTACTATAATGTCTCCTCCTCATCAGAGCTGCAGAGCTTGATTACATTAGCCGTGTCTGTGGGTGTGGTGGCTTCTGTAGCCCTGCTCCGTCTAATGGAGACCAGAGGAAGACAGTGGGCTGCAGCAGTAAAACAAGGGGTATCTGGGTATCAGAACTTCCATGTAGAGAATCCTGACTGTAAAACTCCTGACTTTAGTAGCGTAATTATAGTTAGCCATCTTAAAGTCATAATTGGCTATGTTAGTATAAACAGGTGGTTTTTGCAGTTGTGGCTGGGTGGTTAGTCTTGTGTGAAATTCATATGAGGCATGGGCCGGTATGAGATTTTAATGGTATGATATGATATGACCTTAAGCAAAAATATCATGGTTTCACAGTATCACAATATTGCTATTTAAGCTCTAAAATGTGTTCTTTTTAAATGTCTGGGTAAAAAACAACAATTTTTTTCCCCCATTGAATGCATTATATATTTTTTATAAGCAACATATAGAATATTTGGAACAGCAGTATTTGTTTATTTTTTCTTTGATCTATTTCTCAAATGTTTGTTGAATTGTGGACTGACCTGCAGCTTTTGATGCGGATGGTTGATTTGCTGATGTGTGTGTGTGTGTGTGTGTGTGTGTGTGTACTTGTTTATGCTACTTTGTGGGGACCAAAAATATTAAAAATAGTAAATGATGTTTATCTGAAAGTGTAAGAATGCAAACAGGTTTTCTGTAAGGGGTAGGTTTAGGGTTAGGGGATAGAAAATATTGTTTGGTCAGTATAAAAGTAATAGAAGTCTATGGAAAGTCCCCACAATTCACAGAAACAAACGTGTGTGTGTGTGTGTGTGTGTGTGTGTGTGTGTGTGTGTGTGTGTTATAGTCGAACCATTAATTACAGAATTTGATTTGATTTTATGTAAAAACATACTACTAATGCTAAGAGTAATATCAAATGCTGTAAAATCAATTATTGTTATTTTATTGTTGATGCACATAAAAAAAAAAATTAAGCAAGAGACAAGAAAGAATTAAAATAAGTACATAAACAAGATGTTTGCTCTATTACAGACCAAACTCTCTGTAGCCATTTAAAATTATAGTCAACCACTGCATTTGAATGATGGTCCACACATGTAGCATGAGCAGGTTTTGATTTAAATTAGATTGTATTAGATTGTAAAACAGAAAGGTTTGACTTTAGCTTTGTGAAATTATGCTACATGACACATGCTTGCACGAAACAGAAACAGCGGATGGGCTGAATGAGACACAAACTCACTCTCTGACAGCAGGTGGTGCTTATGGAGCAGCGGCGATACAGCATTGTCTTGGTTGTAAAAAAAGCAGCACTGCTTATAAACACTGCTTTAATATGGATTATCCAGAGGCAAGGTGAAAAGAAAATAGCATCTAAACTTTTCTGAAGACAATCAGTTCCTCTCAGAGATCCAGTCATATAAACCAAAAATTCTAAATTTAGGATTTTCTTCCAATATTTCTTGCATCTTGAACCATGCTCTGCCTTCCACAATATTTTTCTCCTCTTCAGCGTCTCTGGCCTCTATTAACGGCTGTTTGCAGACTTTGTAATATTTCCACACAAATTACATTTTTGAAAATGATTGCAATGCAGTTTGTGCAAGTCCGGAACAGAGATCAGCTGAAATAATCGTGTAAGTTCCAGGGGACTTTCTATCTTTGAAAAAAAATGCTCATAGCGCAGGAACGGTATAATGGAAAAATTTTGTTGTTTTGAAACCGTGATTTTTTTTCAAAATGCGATATACCTCGAAACCGGTAATTCATATTCCGCAGCCCTAACCATGAACCTGGTAGTGGCAAATGCAAATCTCAAGTTTCAATTTTTAACATCGTTCACTCACTAAATTTATTCTGACTTGGCGGGATGATTATTGCAGCCTTTGTTTTAGTAAAGTTAGCTAAATTCAAGCAAAATTTGCATTTTATTCTGTCATAGGTGAACACTGTAGGAACCAATCTGCTTGATGAGTATTTCATTTTATTTCTGTGAGTATTTTGCAGTATAAACTAGAAAAATATAAATCCTTCACACTACTCAAATTTGGATCATCACAAAAATATTTTAATGAGCAGCGATTTGGTCAATTGACTTTCCACAGGCTTACGAAACATGCAGCACATTTATGAACACATCATTTATAGTGAGTTCAATCAGCTGTTAGTAATGATAATAGGCCGGTTTTTCTAGCTTTCTTCATCCAGTGCACCTACGATTGGTTTGGTTGTGCGAGGCACTATATATTTTTTTGTGAATATTATGCAGAAGTAGGAACTTTCAGCTTTGGTGTGTGTAGCAGAAATGCAAACATTCAGTGTTTTAAACTGTCCCTCAAAGCTGTAAATTTGCGGAGCCCGTGACAGAAACGTTTTCACTGCACTCTGGTTTACACGAGTGTTTAGTGCCCGTCGGTTTTGAGCATTTTCAGTGCTGAAGTCCAACAGAACAGAGTGCAGACACCCAGTTTGCAAATCTCTCTACACGATGATTCATACCTTCCCACTTTGTTTTGGGCGTTTCTAGGATGTGGTCACCAGAACTGCCTGTTTTGGCACGGACAGGATCAACTCTGAGAATAGTTGCCTCTAAAGTTGCAATTAAAATAAAGAGGAAAGAATGTTTTCAAGTTGTGCATGATGACCGTGTCAGTACTGGCGCCATGATTGTGGCATATAAATTTGGCACCTTAGATAAAGTCCACCGCTGGTTAAGATTAGCAACTGCAAGAAACAACCTGGAGCATGGGTTTGCATACTTGAAGACATGAACTCTAAATCAGTGTAATTTTACTAGCATTAAGGTACTATTAGAGCTTTTTTTATTTCTTTTTTTTTTAATCAGTTTTTTTATATTTTTAATTTTATTGGTTTTCATTCTAATTTAAATTTTGTAGATTTTTTAATTACTTTTTACTTTTTAATTTTTGAAGTTTTAGTAATTTTAGAAGTATAATATCAGTCTATCTATCCATCTATCCATCTATCTATCTATCTATCTATCTATCTATCTATCTATCTATCTATCTATCGTTCTATCTATCTATCTATCTATCTATCTATCTATCTATCTATCTATCTATCTATCTATCTATCTATCGTTCTATCTATCTATCTATCGTTCTCATCTATCTATCTATCTATCTATCTATCTATCTATCTATCTATCTATCTATCTATCTATCTATCTATCTATCTATCGTTCTATCTATCTATCTATCTATCTATCTATCTATCTATCTATTATCTATCATATCTATCTATCTATCGTTCTATCTATCGTTCTATCTATCTATCTATCTATCTATCTATCTATCTATCTATCTATCTATCTATCTATCTATCGTTCTTCTATCGTTCTATCTATCGTTCTATCTATCTATCTATCTGTACTATGAGAGAAAAATATTATGTGTGATATTATGTTTTTTCCTAAATTAAATAATTGGTTTGATTTCACTATTAGACAAGCAAATTATATCTAGAATTTTTTTATTCTAGATATGTAAATTATAAAATAATTAGTAAGACTCTAGCAACATCAGGGTCCGACTAGGTTCGATTTCCAGGGAATGCATGAACTAAATCAATGTAAATCTTCAATGCAAAGTCAATGCAAATCTCTTTGCATAAAAGCATCTGCCAAATGCATGAATATAATGTAATGTCCATTGGGAAATAAATAAGGTATAATGTACCGTCAGCTGGCCATTATCGCAAAACAACCCCCTTCAGGTTGATGTAAGATTCAAGAGGTCTTGAATCGCCCTGAGGGGTTTATTTTGCGATAATGACCGACTGACTGCACATTATCCAGCATAGTGCATGTCTTCTACCAAATAAATGACTGTACATATTAATCTGAACAAGAACTGTTGGAAATCAGTTACCTGGGAGGTCAGTTTTCTGACCCTCTTTATACAATAAATTTGAATGCTGCAGAATGCTGTGATTGACCAATGAGAATCAAGCTTTCTAGAGAGAAATACATAAATAAATGCATGGTTTATGGTTGAACATCTTCCAGCAGATGCTGTGATGTTCAGCAGGTAGCATAAGGCTGGTGGGGGAAGGGCAGGGAGCTATAGGCAGGTTTGGCAGGACATAAAGGGCTAAATCACTCAGCCTTTTACATGCATTGAGCTTTGCTTATTAACACAGTGTCATCCATCAAGTTGATGCATGATGAATGAAACCTTGTGCTCTGCCTGTATTTCACATCTCAACCAAGCCTGCTACAGGCTGCTGATGAACGATGATCGGCGCTCTGTGTGTAAAAGCCTCAGCGTGCTGCGGATGATAGTGGAATGTGTGTAACATGCATCGCTGGACGCTCGTGGTTTATCGTATGGTCAGCCACAACATAATGAGAGTGAAGAGATAAGACTTATTGAGTGCATTTACATTTATATTTATCTGTTTAGCAGATGCTTTTATCCTAATTTTGTTTTAATTCTGAATTTTGATGGCGTAAATAGCTGAATTATGAGTCGGACAGCTGTTTTACATAGTAAAATACAAATACGGAATATACATCTATTATGGCAAATATATTGCTCATATATAATATAAGGTGAATGCAATTTAATTACAACAATTGGAATGTAAACATATACACTGAAACTATAAAACAATTTATATTCAATAAAAAGCTGACATATGGCTAAGGGAAACTATATATATATATATATATATATATATATATAATTTAATTAATTTGTAATATTTTTAATGTATATAATATTGACATGATCATCAGAATAATATAAAATATATAAAATTAGCAACAAAATATAATTTAAATTGCTGTTTTCATAACAGTTACCTGCTTCTCAATTTTAATTATATATATATATATAATATCATTTAATTAATTTGTAATTATTTTTAAATGTATATCATATTGATATGATCATCAGAATGACATAACATAAAATATATAAAATTAGCAGCAAAATATAATTTAAAAGCATAAATATAAAAAATAAATATATAAATATCATATTGTTTTTTTAAACTAATATCTATCTATCTATATAAAATGATTATATTTATATTTGTTCATATATTTATAGAAATATTAAGTGTCCTAATTGCAGAGTTAAAGTATGATGAGCAGAGATGATGGAGTGAAGCAGAGATGCTGTGAGATGAAGCACGTTCAGTGTGTGACAGATGAAATACAAACGCAGCGTACTGTACCTCTCCTGGTCTGCCTGATCTTAGGACTCAGCATGGCTGCCATCGATGGGCTGCGCTTCCTCCGCTCTGCATATTCCTCCTCCTCAGATCTTCTCTCGGTACATTCTCCCTCCTGCTCCTCTCCTCCGTGGCTCCCTCTTCTATCCTCCTCGCTCTCTCCTCTCTTCTACGCTAGCTCGCTGACCTCATGTTGCAGGCTGGTTGGGGGCTGGGGGAGGGATTCCTCACACACACTCACACACACACACACATGCTCTGTCTCCGCTTCTTACTCACAGACACACACACACGCTGGTCCACACCCACCAGGCGATGCATTATTCATCACCGCTCCTCTACATTGACCAGTCAGTGTGTGTATGATTACAGCAGGCTGCCCTGAAGAGCAAAGCGCCTGCCTCTTAATTGGCCTCAGGCATGTGTACTCGCACTCCTCCGTCTCTGGGGATTTCTCACCCTGCCTGTCTCTTGTGCACGCATATCTCCATCAGAGATGTGCACTACTGGACCAAGCCACGCTGTAAAAAATTACCATGAATTTAACAGTAAAAGACTGTAAAAATGCTACAGTAAAAACCTGTTAAATGGTTAACGGTAAGTTCCCCTACTATATACGGTGAAAAACTGTATTGGGCACTACATGCAATTTTACGGTAGTATACCATTTTGGAAAGTGGACAAATAATGTATAATTTACAGTGAATAACCGTAAATGACATTCCCAGAATTCCCTGCGTTACATTTCAAATTGTATGTTTTTTTTTATATTTTTTTGTTGTTGAAATAACTATGTTTCTTCTTAGTTTTTTTCATATCAGTTTTGTACATTAGGGTTGTATATTACATCTAATGTTGTTAAATTAATGTTTATTGCATTATTTCAGTTTCATGTGTGACACTGTGCACCTTCTACATATGTTATTATTTAAAAGCTGCTTGTGATGGGCTTTGGTTCATCACGTGACTTTCTCATCATCACCTGCTTTTGGTGGTTATCAGTGTATTACAAAGGTAATTTCAGTACTTCGATAGGTTGGTATATTAACATTATATCAGTTAATGAAATTACGGTATTTAAATATAAATTGAAGTTAAAACCGTAAAACCTAAAATGTTGCTACCGTATTTTTACAGTAAAATTCTGGCAACCACAGCTGCCTTTTTTTCTTTTTTTTTTACCGTAAATTTTACAGATTTTTTTTTTTACAGTGCAGTACTTAATCTGCAAGTAACTAGTCACCTGGTAAAATAGTACTCAAGCTATTCATGAATTGTACCTGTAGGCACTTTCCCATTTAGGTGTTAGGTGGTGATATGGTCTAATACAGCACGTTTCATAGCCTGAATATAACTTATGTTTTTATTGTTTCACATATATTACCATTATGTTTCATTAATGTTTTTATTTGCTCTCACATAGGTGTGCGATATTGGCAAAAAATGTCATCTCTATATTTATTGGGATTTTTTCAATAACAAAATTTAACTCTTTCTCTACCAGTGTTTTTTAAAAAAATAGTTGCCAGCCACCGCCAGCATTTTTGATCATTTTCACAAAAGTTTAATGGCAGCCAGAATATATTGTTGTATGAATATCTGAACATG
This sequence comes from Aspiorhynchus laticeps, assembly GCA_023376895.1. NCBI lineage: Eukaryota > Metazoa > Chordata > Actinopteri > Cypriniformes > Cyprinidae > Aspiorhynchus > Aspiorhynchus laticeps. Next base: position 1,632,513 of record CM041809.1, read on the forward strand.
CAGCATGTCAAAACAAAGAACAGAGCCTCTGCTTTTAAACAAAAATAATACAGGAATAAAATCGATAAAATATCACACACCCATACTCTCACATTGGCTGGATCATCTCTGCTCTATATTAAATATTTTTTAGACAAATTGTACAAAATTACAGGCATCTCATCTAAATGTTTCCAAAACAAATGTTTTTATAATTTGTATAGTTAAGTGTTGATTCATATTTATTAGGAAGATACAGAAATTTGAAAGCGTATAACAATCAATGGGGTAATGTTATTGTACAATAGATTAAAGCACAATGAGCTTTGATTTCAAACTTTGAATTGAATTTATTTTAGCAAAAAAATACAAGTAAATATAAACTAAGAACAAATAAACAAATTACAAGCAATAGCATAAATAAGATGCAAATATAATAAACAGTGCTTTAATTTTTCAGGTAGGTCTAACAGTAATATTCAGGTTTACAATAGAAATTGAATTATCAAATAACACTGTATAGTCATAACTGTATATCTAAATACAGATAAATCCTTACCATTAAAGTTACAAAATTTATTTAGTCAAGAGCATTTAGTGATTTAGTTTATTTAGTTATTTGCTGAACATTAAGGACAGAAAGGAGCATGTAGGCTGCTGTCACTTTAAGACCTCTATATATGGTTACACATGCATTGTTTTCAACTGTTTACATTCAATAAAGATATAACTAACTGTGTTCACATGCATACTCACCAAGATGGGTATTTTGACATCATTTTGTGTGTATTTCACCTTAAGTGTGCACTCACTCCTGGAGCGTTCACGAGAGTAGAAACAACGCCTGGTTTGTGAATAAATTGTTCTTTGATAAAATTAGTGTGACTTCTGTGGAAAAGAGAAGCCAGAATATTTAGAAGTTCCACAGAAGAGAGTCATATGATTTTGGAATGACATGAGTAAATAATGACATAATTTGCATTTATGCATTAATTTATTTATGTTTGAATTTATTTGAATTAATTCATTCATTCATTTATATATTCATAACAGAGATGCTTCCCATTAAAACAGGTATGGTCATCAAAATAATTCTGTTTTTCATTTTTAATGAGATAATTACTAGTGCATTCACATCCAAAATAAAAATGTAGCTTTACATATGTGTGTGTATTGTGTATATTTATTATGTATATATATAAATACACACACATACAGCATATATTTTGAAAATATTTACATGTATTTACATGTATATATTTATATTCATATATAAATATATTCAATAAACGTAAAATTGTTCTTAAATATATACATGCATGTGTGTGTATTTATATATACATAATAAATATACACAATATACACATATATTATAAAAACAAAATCTTTTATTTTGGATGCGATTAATCGCGATTAATCATTTGACAGCACTAATAATTACACAATTATACATACAAATTAGTTAATTAATTAACATACATACAAACATACATATATAGTATACAATGACATCATTTTCATCTTTGGGTGGGTGAACTATCCCTTTAATGCCATCAATCACTGTATAATCTCATGAAATTAAGTTATTTTGAAACTGTTGAAACCAGGAAATGTAGTCTGTAATGTTTTTGAATTATACACAATATCAATTCTCATACACTATGTATTGTCTCATAATTTTTTTATATATTAAATGATTTTCACGTAACCCTTGACTGGTTTTTACTGGATTAACTGGTGTTATTTTACTGGATACTGGAGTGCTCAGCTACAAAATCGTCTCAAATCTCTATTTAGCGTTCTCTCCACCCTTTGTCTCCTCCTGCCCTTGTCTTCCTTTTCTTCCCCTGTCTTTTTCCTAAGCCACCCCCAGTATGGCAGATAATAGCAGCAGCTCCACCAAAGCCCTTCAGTCCTCTCAGCCCTGTAGACCACAGCTGCTCCTCAGAAAGCATGGGGGTGGTAGGAGACCTAAATGAGACGGCAATAAAAACCTCATTCACTCGCCTCTACCACCAACACTGACCTGCCAGTTCCCAAATACACTCTACTGTCTCAAATAAAGAGCTTTGTTCTCTCCCAACGCGTGTTTGTCCAGTCGTGCCCTTTGAGAATCCATTGTCATGTTAAAGATTAGATGGTGTGTTGATTTTATATATTCAGAATATCTTTCTGTAATTGCAGTCTAGCTAATCTGAGGTCTGCCCGGAAAAATGCCATCTGCGTTTTCACAAACTGATTGATTTCCCCTAAACATCCTCTTTGGCAGATGCTTTTATGCATCTCTTTTGGAAATGCACATGTCCTAAACCACTTAGATGAGATGCACTTGACCGTCTGGTCATTTTATGCCCACATGAGCTGTTTAGTTGATGATTTAGCTGTTTGTTTGAAATGCTTCTTTGTCCATTGCGAGTGCTCAGGATGTTTAGTCTCCCGGGGATGTCGGATAATCATCATTGCTGGATTCTTTGATCTTGAGATGTGTTTTTGAAGTGGACAATTTCTGGTACATGTCTTGTCTTTCAAAATATGGCTTTTGTTTTATTAAAGAACCTATTCTGCTCAGGTTTATAAGCTGTTCTGAAAAGATTGTCTGGTTGTAGCTTTCAGATGGCAGTGACTCAAACGACACACGTCAGTCATATTTAAGAAAAATGTTGTCTATCACATTATTGTTTCAGTTTCAAACCCTCAGTCAGTCTATTATGACATTTGGGAGCAAGTGTTGAATAGACCTTCGATCGTTCAGATGAATTCTGATTAGTGCTGCTGTTGACTGAGATGCAATGTCACATGACTTATTGATTTTACAACGTATTAATAATTCAGGAGGGCACCTCCAGAGACATCACATGCGGTGATGGAGCAACAGGAGATGTTCATGGTAGATTTTCAAAATGATAATGATGCAGACCTCATATTTGTACCACCAGAGTCGGAGATTGATTGATTAAATATATATATATATATTCATATTAATATAGTTAAATCTCATGAAATCAACTTATTTTAAAACTGTTAAAGAGTGAAGTATTATGTTTGTGAATAAAACACAAATAATTTCTCCTGTATTATGCATCATACTCATATTTTTTCATACTCATATTTTTAATATTTTAACATTTTGAATTGTTTTTGAGTAATCCAATACAGTTTATTATTTTTTTTTACTGGATTATTGGTGTTATTTTACAGAATTTATACACAGATCACCACAAGTGCAGTTAGTTAGTTAGTTTATTTATTTATTTGAATGAAATTAACTTATTTTGAAACTATTATAAAGGTGATGTAGTTTAATGTTTGTGAATAAAACACAATATCTCATGTACAATGCATTATAATCATATTTGTACATTATTTAAGTGATTTTGAAGTAATCCATTGCTGGTTATTACTGTATTTCTTGTTATTTTACAGCTCTTGAACTTGGACCACCAGAGCCGGAGACTATTTTCTGAGGAAAATGTTTATTCTTTCATACTATTTTGGCTTGACTTTGATCCACTTTATCCTAAAAGCAGTGTTGAGTTTAGTTTACTTTGACTTCTGGTGGGAGTAATCAGATTACAGACCTCATTCAAATCACTCGTTTCAAGATGTGGATCACCAAATAACAATACTCCAATCTTCATATGCTCCGGTTATTGGTGTTCATCCAGTTATGAATAAGCATGGGTTGGTTTGGCAGTACTTGATTATTTTAAATGACACAATGCATGGTGTCTAACACTTGTATACTGTACCAAAAGAAAAACAAATGTCACCAATCTGAACATTTCATTTGTCTCATACTTCACAGATTTTGGTGTGAATGTTATCTTCTTTATTTGCCATGTTAAGAGAGAAATCTTGTCAGACATTTAAAATGTGACTTATCATGTCATGAGCAGATCTTCAAAACAGTGCCAATGTTGGAGAATCAATTGAATTGATCCGAGTGTTAATTAGGGAACGGTTCCTCAAGAGAAATGAGAAAAACAAATCAATATGGACATAATTACATTCACCAGCACTTGTTCTTCACAACAAAAGTAGATGATTGTGAAAGTAATTAATCTACTATATTTGTTAAAGCTCTGTCATAAGTGTTTGGAAGGTATTGGTGACCTTACAAGCTCTTATAAGTTTAATTCTGCCCAGATCTCTCTCCATTTACAGTCATTAAGCTCATACTGACATCTCCCTTCAAAGTGATTTCCTGAATGAATATTAGATTTTAGCTTTAAATAATTTGCATCTATATTTATTAATGTAGCCTAAAACTTCAGCAAATGCACATAGCAACATCTTGACCCCTTAAAATGACAGGTGTGGTGCTCACACTGTCCAGATGTGATTGTAATGTCACTGTAGCTCCTGTAGGGGGCAGCAGTGAGAACTGAGGCTGTTTAGCGCTTTGCTGCTCCCTAGCGGCGCATAGAAGCTATTACATGATAAACCTGAACACAATCTATGCCTTTCATCTGATTGATAGTTTAGACATTTTTAGCAAAAGGCCTTTTAGTATAATTGTACAAACTTCCACCTGCAGGTCGTGGTACACATATATTTTACTGTGGAATCTTTAATGAGTTTCACAATGTAAACAACATATAAATATGACATCTGCACCAAATTGCATTTTTTTTGTTAAATCTGTTTGGACCTCTGAATGAAACTGACATGTTTGAGGCACGTGAGCTCCATATTCTCACTATACTATACGAGCCATACAAGCCTGATGTATGAAATATGATAAAAAAAAAAATAAAAACTAAGCAGTGGTAGTAGACTATTGCGCAAGGCATTGAAATTGTGTTCTAGAAAAGCCAGTGAGATGTAAGGTATTGCTTGCTTAGACCTAGACCCAGGGCCGTTGCTAGTGGGGTGAAAGGTGGTGACAATTCTAGGGGCCCCCACCTCTCAGGGGCCCCACAAAATCCAGGAATTATACTATATAGGCCCATGTTCTGTGAATAATTCAAATATTTTATTAGTTGTATAACTGAGATATTATGAAAACCACAAAAAAGCATGCAATTTGGTTCCATGCTTGTATATTGTACAGTATATAATATGTGTGCGTGGGGGGCCCACATCAATATTTTTTCAGGGGGCCCCCAATCCTCTAGCTACGGCCCTGCCTAGACCAACCTGACTGTTTTTGTCAGACATTCTGTCATTTGAGTCATTGTTAATGATCTGAATCTCCATCGAGTGAACGTTTTTAATATGTGATGTGAAAGTTAATGAAATACCAAACAAAAGATGGATACCGGCTCTTTTCATGTCTCAAAGATGCATTGGAGATCCCTTTATGAACACACATTTTTTTTAAAAATTCTGATTTATTATGATTTCATGAAATTAAACTGTAATGTTTAATGCAAATGTATATGCACATTTAGACAGGATTTAGACACATTCAATACGAACCAGATTAAAATCAATTAACATGTTGAAAGCATGATGTTAACATAATTAACATGTTGAAAGCATGTTTTCCTAGGATAGTCATTAGCTTTGCTAGTGACAGACAGCTTAAACACTTATAAATCTTATTGTACAAAAGTGTTGACCCCCTCAATGAAAGTCAATGGGACTTTTCATAGTTTTGATCATCTGTTTAATGGCAATCATAAGTCTGATCAGTTGGAAAAGAGATAAACTCTAGGAGGAGATGCATTTTTAAATGTAGTCTCAGAAGAAGAAGACGATTGCAAGCCAGCTTAATAATGAATGTTCCATTCAAATAGTGCTTATGAATTAGATCCCCATTTTTCCTGTAAACTCTTAAAAATAAACTCTTTCAAAGGGGTTTTTGAAATGATTCCATAGAAGAACCATTGTTGGTTCCCCAAAGAATCTTTCAGTGAACATAACCATTATTTTCTTAATATGAAGAACATTTTAATAATCTAAAGAACCTTTTTTTCAACTATAAAGAATCTTTTGTGGAATGGATAGATTCAAAGGATGTTAAAAGTTCTTCATGGAACCTTCGATGCCAATAAAGAACGTTTAGAACACTGTTCCATCATTAATATATAACTTCATAGGAACAACTGACTAATGCACTGTTAAAGGGGCGGTTGACTGTTTTTTTTCTAGGCTTGATTGTGTTTATGGGGTGCAGTCTAGCATGTGTTCATGCTTGGTTTTTTTAAAAACGCATTATTTTTCACATAATTTACCTTTATTCCACACCTCTCTGTCCCTTCTCTGACAAACGCCTTGATTTATTTCCTGGTTTATGAAGCCCCTCCCTCGATGGGCTGAGATTGGTTAGCTGGCTCAGTGTGTTGTGATTGGCTAAACCGCCTCTCCTGCACGTCTGAACGTCCCGCCCCTCTCCTCAGCACATGTGCTCCGGTTGAATTGTAAACAGTGGCGTTGTCTATAATGCTTATCAATTTGAGCCCGATTGAGACCCAGAGGATATTAGTGAAGAGGATCGTGCAGAACCTGTGCAAGCACGGCTCTTAATGGTATGTTTGGTTGTTGTTGTCTCATACTTTTAAATCCGCTGCTATTTGTAAGTGCTACTGCTTCTGTTAGCTTTTAATATACGGTTTTATCCTGATTAAAGCTTTAATACAGCACAGCAACCGCACGCGTGTCCATTTATAATGCTTCTCATTGCTGTGTGAAAATAAGTGTTTAATTGGAACAGTTTGTTGGAGCTGATCTGACGATCTGAATGAGAGAGAGAGAGAGAGAGAGAGAGAGAGAGAGAGAGAGAGATGCAGAGCAGGGTGACAGAGTAACAGTATTAAGAACTGCTGCTTTAATGATTTTGAAACTTGAGAATCCATTAGAATCGTTAGAAGACAGAATCACGATTCATATGAATAGATTGTTACGTGCACCCCTAGTTTTCTCTTCCTCTTCTCTAAAGCAGCAGCATGGCTCCGCCCCCTTTGCTGTGTGTTCCCGGGGGCGGGGTTTATCTGGGTCTGTGACCTATCAGACCCGGGAAGTAACTCGTTGTAGTCCTTTACCTGTCGTTTTTGTAGGCATTAAACTGGCAGAATTTTAAAAGACGATATCTCCGTTTGCATTGAACTTTCAGCGCCGCAACTCTGCAGATATTGTTTATGCTCAAACAGCAACATTACACACTAACTAATGTTAAAAAAGTGAAATCGCAATCAACCACCCCTTTAACTACTGTTAACTAACAATAAACTCTGATTAATGATTTAGTAAGTAATAGTGCTCAGTTGAAAGTGGTAGTTTACTATTAGCTAATAAGTAACTACTATTTGTTCATATATCTCGGAGAACTACTATATACATGTTCATAATTAATAATGTATAATTAATTCTAAACTAGTAACCCAGTAGTAATGACTGAAGTGTTACCAAATCAAGCAAAAGGAATTATTATGTAGAACCTTACAAAACTCTCAATAGCTTACAATGATTCATTACTAGAGATCATGTTATTCACTTCAGAATACTGATCCAAATAATTAGTCCTTATGAAGACTTTGAATCGTTACTAGTCAGCTACCATGACCTTCACTTTAGAATTAATTCTGCAGTATTCATATTAATTATGGACTAGTATACAGTAGTTCTAAGGGAAGTATGAAAAATAGTAGTCACTAATTAGCTAATAGTGAACACTAGAGCACTATTACTTACTAAATCATTAATCAGAGTTTCTTATTAGTTCCTAGAGTGTTATTATTATTGCGTTTCTCATTTGTTCCTGTGTAGTTATTCATTAATGACTGAAAGTGTTACTAACGTTTGTTTTTAAGAGTGTACACACAGAAAAATAAGGGTTTAAAATTTTACGTTTTTGGGTACAACAGCTTGTCCCTGGAACAGTACCCTTAAAAGGACATATTTGTACCTTTTTTACCACTAATAGGTACATATTACCACGTTAAGGGTACTACTCTAAGGTGCTAATATGTACCTATTAGGGGTAAAAAAGGTACAAATATGTCCTTTTAAGGGTACTGTTCCAGGGACAAGCTGTTGTACCCAAAAACGTAAAATTTTAAACCCTTATTTTTCTGTGTGTAGATGCCGACAAGATGAATTTGGTCACTTTAGTCTACATGTTCACCTCCATAAAGCCTGGTTCTCCTGCGCTACAGAGTTTGGCGTCATGAGCCCAGCAAACATGGACTTCTTTAGAGTAGAAGCGGCACTCGTTCGACTGTCTAACTTCTCTCGTTCCTCCTTACATCTCTTCAGACAGTCGGTACACAGGCAGTCCTCCCGCACTAGATACAGACACTCCGCTCTCTGGATGCGGTCCACCTCTGGAGACTCGTCTGTAGGGATGGGGTTGGATCTGGCGTTCAGCTTCTGCAGCTTTGGGAGGCTTTGGATGCACTTGGGTAAATGAGTCAGGAGGTTGTTGAAGAGCCCCAGCTCCTGCAGCTCTTTGAGAGCGGCCACAGATGGAGGAAGGCTCTCGATGCGGTTCATTCCCAGGTTGAGGATCCGCAGGTTCCTCAAGAGCCCCAGCTCATGCGGCAGGCCGATGGCGTTCAGATGGTTGTTGCACAGGTTGAGGCTGTAGAGGTTATGCAGGCGGCCGATAGCCGCAGGAACCTGCTCCAGATAGTTGCTGTGCAGATCCAGCAAACGGAGGTTCATGAACTTGTCGATGGTGTCTGGGATCTTCTTGAGAAGGTTGCGGCTGAGGTCCAGCTCCTCGATGTCGCAGAGCTTCAGGATGCACTTGGGAAATGTTGCGATCTCCATGTTGCTGAGGTCGAGGCGACGCTTGCCATCCACCGTCACCTTCAGAGCACTCTTGGCCATCTTGAGTGTGATTTTTCTACCGGACGGTTCGTTTGATTTCTTCTTCCCCTTCACCATTGTGTCTAGGAACAATGCAACATTGGGTAAGTTTTTTATGAACAATAATAATTTGTGACCCTGGACCACAAAACCAGTCATAAGGGTTGAAAGCAGAAAGCTGAATAAATAATCGTTCCATTGATTTACGGTTTGTTATGATAGGACAATATTTGGCCGAGATACAACTATTTGTAAATCTGGAATCTGAGGGTGCAAAAAAATCTAAATATTGAGAAAATCGCATTTAAAGTTGTCCAAAATTAAATCCTTAGCAATGCATATTACTAATCAAAAATTAAGTTTTGGTGTATTTATGGTAGCATATTTTCAAAATGTCTTCATGGAACATGATCTTTACTTAATATCCTAATGATTTTTGACATAAAGGAAAAATCTATAATTTTGACCCATACAATGTATTGTTGGCTATTGCTACAAATATACTTGTGCTACTTATGACTGCTTTTGTGATCCAGAGTCACGCTTATGTTGGCTATGCCTAGTGGGCAGCATTTTAATGCATTGTAGACGTGGTCCCATCAATCCCATAATGCATTGACAAGTTCTTTGAAAAAGTCCAGCCAAAAAGGTGGATGAGGTCAGAGAAATTATAGATTTCATATACTGAAATCAATAAATGTATCAATAAAAACATTTCAATAAAAATTTACTTTTTGACCCAATATATGTACTATAGGGTACAACAGGGCTAAAGGCACACAGAAAGGTAATTTTTTTTTGTTGTACTATTCCCTTAGTGTCTGACTGAAATATATTTTTAACTGAACATTGATGGAGCAAATAATTTTGTGGGAAAATAAATCATATAAGTAGGTTTTATTTTATTGTACTTTTATATTATTTTATTTTTTGTTCTATTTGTTTTGTTTTTCTTAATTTTTTTGTTTTACTTAATTTAATTTTAATTTATTTTTCATTTAATTTGGTTTTACTATTTTATTTTTAATTATTTAATTTAATTTAATTTAATTAATTTAATTTAATTTAATTTAATTTAATTTAATTTAATTTATTTTTGTGTTAGTTTGGAAGTGTAACCATTTCCACGCTAATAATTGGTGGCCTGAAACTGTCTGGTTTCATGTCAGTTGCAGAAGAGTTAAGATGTCTTAGAAGGCAGCGAGGCAATTTACTGCATTTTGGAACAAAGTTGTTATACAATGTTGAAGGTTTCTTTATGTAAATTCACAAGCTGTCCTTTCTACTCATGATGATCAGTAGTCCAGTCCCTGGAGACACATTACAGACGTGTTTGATCGAGGTGACTGTCACGCTCCAGCGCTGCTGCTGAAGGACACAGAGACCAGCGCTTTGTCTAATGAAACGAAACGCTGACCAAACTGCTGGCCAGGCTGGTGTTTTTACATTACATGAATGTATGCCAGCACACGGCTCACTCATCAACCTAAACCAGCCTTACAGACAGAAAACACGCTAACACTTTACTGTACGCTTCAGTTCATTTACATCAGTTAATGCATTACAGACCTTGACCTAAAATCAATCAATGTTTACAGCTTGCTTTTAAAAGTACTATTTTTCATTGCTAATCCATGTTTATTCATGATACATTAATTGATATAAATTTAATTTATACAACTTAAAAATGTTTGATTTTACATAACTTAATGCATTCGATATCTTGAACTTACACTTTTTACAGCATTTATTAATCTAAGTAAATGTTCAGATTAAAAATACTATATTCTTTGTTAATTCATGTTTATTCATGATACATTAACTCATTAATGTTATTTAATTTAAACAACTTGAAATGTTATAAATGTGTTAGTATATGCAGAAAATATCATTAATCAAGATTAATAAAGTGTGTAATTTAAGTATCATTAATCTTTATTTTAGGCAATCTTACAGTTATATTTTACAGAACAATCTATCTGTTATTTCAAACCAAATTCAGGCAATATTGGTAACACTTTACAATAAGTTCCCATTAGTTAACATTAGTTAATGCCCTAACTAACATTAACTAACAATGAGCGATACACTTGTTACAGTATTTATTCTTTGTTCAGTATTTTTTTATCTTTGGAATATGTTGAAATTGACATTAATAATAAAGGTTTTATAAATGATTAATAATTGTTAGTTCATGTTATCTATTATCTCTTGTAGTTAACAAATGGATGCTTATTGTAAAGTGCTATATTTGTAAAGCAATGACAATAACATAGTAGTTGCGTCTGTAGGTTAACATTGTGCAATCTAGCAATGAAAAATAAAACAAGCACTGCAGACTTTTACAGCTTTTACATAATCAACCGTTTACAGTTTAAAATGAACAGTGCAATGATAGTTTAATGCCATATTCACAGTTCTTAAACAGCAAACATATCTGAAATGTATTTGAAATGGCAAGCAACATTATTACAGAGATGTTTGTTCTTACCTGCTGTGATTGGATCTGTGTCTCAGAGCGGTTTAGAGCTGAACTAGTACTGTGTTCATATCATTACGAGGATCCGTCCGTGTGAATAATGCACAAGCTTCTCTCAGAAACCCTGTAAGTAAAAACCAGCGGGGTAAGCTTGCCTCACTTCAGACAGCGCTGCTTGTTGTGTGGCTCTGGCTCTGAGGGTTTGCTGTGAAAGCGTGGCCTTCATGAGGACAGTTTGTTTGGATCTCCAGGCAACAGAGAGCTGTCTTCTGCTGATGCTTTTATTACTCTGCTGTTGGTTTACAGTGGCTTGTTTTTTAGTAGATGACAGATATATTCATTATATTTTTATGCACAAATGTTTGTATGTTACTGTAATATTTTTCAGCATGGTTGTGGTTAGTTGTTTTGTGGTTAACCTTTACACTTTGAGATCAGTACCTGGCAGAGAGCTAGTTAGAAATGGATATACAGTAGTTTGGCTGAATGTAAACTATTCCTGAAAGCAAGTCGGACTCAACTTTTTACAGTATATTTTATTTAAATTACTCCACACTTTGTGTTTTACAATTAATGAGAGGCTTTATTTTTTTAGTAAATTAAATTAAATTAAACAATTTACCTTATTTCAATCAATTTAATTAATTAAATAACTAAAATACATTTATTTTTTATTTAACTTTTTATTCTATTTAACAATTTTTACTTCATTTTATTTTGTTTTGTTTTTGTTATGTTTTGTTTTACTTTTTATTTTATTTTACTTTTCTTATTTACTTTTTGTTTTATATTATTTTATTTAGTTTTTTTATTTTTGTTTTTGTTTTTTTATTATTTTACTTTGCTCTATTTGTTTTGTTTTGTTTTGTTTTACTTTATTTTATTGTACTTTTTTCGATTTAATTTGGTTTTACTATTTTTATTTTATATTTTATTTTATTTTATTTTATTTTTAATTTTAATTTTAATTTTAATTTTTATAATTTAAATTAAATTAAATTAAATTAAATTAAATTTTATTTTATTTTATTTTATTTTATTTTATTTTATTTTATTTTATTTTAGTTTAGTTTAGTTTAGTTTAGTTTAGTTTAGATTAGTGGCCTGAAACGGTCCGGTCATTTTACATAGCAGGACCTAGATCTTACAGTAAGTGGAGAAAATAGCTTTTCTTTTAGATAAGTAGCAGGTATGCCTTGGTATCATCATACAAGAAATATGATACACCTGACAGTAAATCCCAACTAGATTTAGTTTTGACCTGTTAAGTATAACATTTCACTTACAGTCACGCAAACTATCACTACATTTGCCATTACGTTTGAAGACCAAGAGAGGGCATCAAACTGCTGTGATGTTTAGTTACCTGATACATGATGCACAAGTATTTTAAAAGCATGCTACAGAAATCATGCAACATGCATGCCACTACTGCAAAAAATAAATGCATTTTCTTGTAGACTTTGTGTGTTTTTCCGCAGCTCAGTCTCAGATGAGTCGTGAGTAAAGTTGGCCCACGCAGATGTTTAGGTGGGTTCTGACTCAGTCAGATGGAGTGTATTTTGATCAGTAGATGTTATCTAGGTCATTTGTTTATCTAACAGATGTTTAGGTGGGTTCTGACTCAGTCAGACGGAGTGTATTTTGATCAGTAGATGTTATCTAGGTCAGTGGTTTATCTAACAGATGTTTAGGTGAGTTCTGACTCAGTCAGATGGAGTGTATTTTGATCAGTAGATGTTATCTAGGTCAGTGGTTCTCAAAGTGTGGTACGTGAGCTTCCTCTAGTGGTACGCAGAGGAATCTCAGAATTAAATATACATTACACTAGCAATTTTTTAGCATTTTTAATTGTTTTAAATGGGAGCTTTTTCTTGCTGAGCACTCAGGTGTTTTTTCTCGGCGCCGAGAGTTGAAGAATGTTCATCTTTGGGTAAAACATGCTCATCACTGTCACTATTTAGTCAGCTAACCAATCACAGTGGAGGGGGGGGGGGCGGGACTAATACCCTCACACCCTGCTTGTACTACGACTGAAC
>CM041809.1:1648263-1715763 GCA_023376895.1 Aspiorhynchus laticeps
AGTTACGACGCTGAAAGTTCAATGCAAACGGAGATATCATCTTTTAAAGAGCCCAGTCTCATGAAAATGCATATAAATAGTACGCCAAATAAAAATTAAAACTCGTGGTATTGATACGCAAAAATAGACTTTGGCGTGCATATGATACGAACGTGTTTGGCGTGCATATAAAACGCAGTTTTCGCGTGCATATGATACCAAATTTGTTGGCGTGCATATGATATGCAGTTTCCGCGTACATATGATACGCATCTACCCCACAACCCTAATCCTACCCATCGCATAGCATATACACGCCAAAGTCCATTTTTGCATATCAATACCACAAGTTTTCATTTTTATTTGGCATACTATTTATACGCACTTTCATGAGATCGGGTTGCTTTTAAAATTATGACAGTTTAATGCCTACAAAAACGGCTCGTATGGACTTCAATGAGCTACTTCCCGGGTTTGTGATGTCACAAACCCAGAAATTTACATAAACCCCGCCCCCAGTAACATGCAACAAAGGCCATGATGTGCTGCTTTAGAGAAGAGGATGAGTTGTTGCCATGCCGTCAAAACTAGGGGTGCAGGAAAAAATCTATTCATAAATGAATCACGATTCTGTCTTCTAACGATTCTAATGGATTCACAAGTTTCACAACTAATGTTCTAAATCAGCGGTTCTTAATCGTGTTCCTCGCTCTGCTCTGCATCTCTCTCTCTCTCTCTCTCTCGTCATTCAGATCAGCTCAGCTCCAACAATGAACTGTTCCAATTATACACTTTATGTGTATAGACAGATATTTTTTCACATAGCGTTAAACATGGACGCACACACGGTTGCTGTGCTGTATTAAAGCTTTAATCAGGATAAAACCGTATATTAAAAGCTAACATAAGCAGTAGCATTTACAAATTACAGCGTATCTAAAAGTATGAGACAATAACAAACAAAAACATACCATTAAGAGCCGTGCTTGCACAGGTTCTGCACGATCCTCTTCACTAATATCCTCTGTCTTAATCGGGCTCAAATTGATATTAATTTAATCTTTTGCTTTAGTGATCCTTGTAAGTTTAGACATATTACGTACTTCACAAAAAATATTGCTTGAGTAGGAAAGTATTTATTGTTTTCCACTCTCTTTCAAATGGTCCTTGGCTTTACTACATTCCCTTTTGCAGAGGCAGACAGAGATATGATTTGTTTTGGAGCATGTGCAGTTGTTTGGAGAGGCTCTGTGTTGAACACATCCTGAACATGTGAGTTGAGTTGATTTATTTTTAAAGCACATTTATACAACCAAGGTCGCCCAAAGTGCTGTACAAGCATAATAAATCGAATGATAAAAAGCACAGACTCAGTACATTCACAATTTAAACACCCATTAATGTTAAAACTCTGGCTGATTAAAAGCAAGCGATAATAAATGACCTTTTAACAAGGCTTTAAAAATGTAAATGGTCTGAGCAGATCTTATATTCATAGGCAGTGCGTTCCAGAGTTTGGGGGCAGCGACTGAAAGAGCACGATCTCCTTTAAGTGCTGTTATGTTGCATCTGTCTGTGTTGCTGCTGCTGAGATCTTCATGTCCACCATGTGCTGCTGTAGAGTCACTGACAGCATTATCCTCACCTCATAATAACACACATGACTTCAGGTTTTATGAATTCTTCATTCCCCGCACTAGTAAACAGCTTGTAGATGTCTTGTTTTGAAATGAATTGAACTTTCTCTTGTATCAGCCATTAAACTTTAAAAAGGAAGGTGTGTATAAGCGCTGAGATGTTCTCTGGAAAACTGGCAAATGTAAGTTTCTTTGACTCAAGGATGTGGTTTTTGGTTAGTTTTTTGGTTTTAGGACATGTGCAGACTTCATCTGACCTACTTCATAAATGTTTATCTGGAAGACGTTCAAGAAATCTAGT
The DNA here is from genome assembly GCA_023376895.1 of Aspiorhynchus laticeps. Lineage (NCBI taxonomy): Eukaryota > Metazoa > Chordata > Actinopteri > Cypriniformes > Cyprinidae > Aspiorhynchus > Aspiorhynchus laticeps. The sequence continues at coordinate 1,650,181 of CM041809.1, forward strand.
CTGAGACTCATCCGACGCTCAAGAAACAGAAACCTTTCTTTTATGAGCTAATTCAAATCGTGTCTACTTTCAGTCTAACGTTTCACTGGCTTTGCTGTGTCTCCTCAGACTTATTTGAGGTTTATTTAGGGCATGTTGAAGCAACACAAGCAGTGTGTTCCTCATTTGGTGAAATATTTAAGGTGACTCATGACGGAAACTCTTGTAGTGTTGGGTGTAAAGCAGAAGTCAGTTTTGATGAAGACTATAATTGTAAGATGACGTGTAGAAGCATTACTCAGTTTTTTTTCTTAGGCGTGTTAAAGCTGTAGTTCATGTAAAAATGTAGAGAAGCACAGTAAAGAAGATTCATTGAATGCAAATCAACGGCTGCCTGTCTTTGAGAGAAAAAAAATTATATATTGAGGTCTTATGAATTAAAACGATCGGTCTGTGCGAGAAACTGAACATTATTTACAACATTATTAGTATTACCTGTAATCCAGAGTCTCAGACAAACAGAGAAATATGATTATTTTCCGTGAACTGGTTCTTTCAGACAGTTTGTTTCAATTAACTGTTTCATTTCACTAGTTTGTTTATGTAATCACGCAATGACATCACATATACACAATTATATTATCAAAATATCCAATAATGATGTGAAACATGGATGTTTTACATGTCTAAAGCATATAAAGTGAATAAACTCTTCTTGAGAATAAGTTAATTCATCAGAGGATTAGATACACAGCTATTTCGGCTCATTTCGAGACTGAGTGATTGAGTAGCTTGTAGATCTGTGCTGCCTTTTCATTGGCATTTCAGACCAATTTGGTGAACTGGTTCAACTAGTTCACTAAAAAGAATCAGTTCAAAAGAATGATTCATGATTCGTTCGTGAACCGGACATCACTATTAGTGATGCGCGGGTCGTCTCATAACCCGCGGACCCCGCGGGTAACCCGCGGGTCGGGTTGGGGCGGGTAAAGAAATTGTCACTTTATTTGCGGGGCGGGTCAAATAATTTCATAAAAGCATCACTAATCACTACTGATCGTTTGCCTGAGGCTGTGGATTAAATAATGTTGTACATTTATGTTCAGTTTCTTGCACAGACTGATCATTTCACTTCATACAACCTCAAAATATCGTCAGGAGCCACAGGGATTTATTTTGTGTTGCCTGATATGCTTTTTTTTACTCTCAAAGTAGCCCTAGCCACTGACTTGCATTTTATGAATCACTAAGGACATCTACAAAAAAACAAAAATAATAAATAAAATAAAAAGATCATCTACATCTCAGATGGCCTGAGGGTAAATTAACAGCAAATTTCATTTTTGGGTGAACCATGCCTTTAAGACTACAACAGTCATCAGGAATATTAAGAGATAAAAGTGACAGAATGCTTCATGTCTTTGATACGTATTCCTGCACCCTGCTTTCTAATGTGGTACCGCTTTCATTTCCGAACCGTCCAGAATTAAACCTCCCATTTAAACACAAACACATGTGAAACTTTACCTCATACAATCCCACAAATCACAGTTCACACGAACCCTCGCAGGAACTGAATATGAGTGTTTTTAGATACAGATTTTGGACATGCACAGTAAATAACAGTCAGATTTAGTCATGTTCTTTCACATAGAAATGTTTAATTTACAGTACACTTACGAAACAGAAGAGAAAAACAGTATATTTTCGGCATGTGTTGAGTAGAGAGTACCTCATTCACAGATGGTTCTTGTTAGTGGTGAAGGCGGTGGGCTTTCAGGACCCTCTACATTTCACAGTTAAATAGCTTTCTTACACATCATAAGTCTGTGATAGTGTCAAAAACACTTGGAGTGAGAGATTGTGTCTTATTTATTCCTAAAGAGTCAGACAGACACTGAAAGGTCAGATGAGTGGTGCCTGCATGTCTGTTCCAGAGACGGATACGCCCTGATATTTCATTAGCTTTCCATTATTAAATCAAAAACGTTCTTCTATTAAAAGAAGTCATACAGGCTTCAGAAAAACAAACAGTCTTCAGCAATTCGACAGATTTAAAGGAATTTTCTGGGTTCAACACAAGTTGAGCTTCTGTGGCCTGCTTTCCTTTACCACAGAAATAATTCAGGCTTATGAAAACAAACAAACAAAAATCACATTAACAGTAATGTGTTTGCACTGCAAAAAATCCAGTACAAAGATCTGAGCATGCTTGAATCAAGATACACTTACTTGAGAAGCAAAATGACTGAAAAATGTATGACAATTAAGTGAGTTTAAGCATAAAACAAGAAATATACATATATTTGCAAATTGTCAACAAAAAAATATTACTAGCTTTCCCTTTGAATAAAGTTTTTTTAAAGCTTAAATACACTTAATTTTAATAAAAAAAATTGAAGTTGTAAGAATGTTTAAATATTTATAGTAGAAAACAAGACAAAAATACTGATTAAGAAAATCATTTTATCAGTGTATAATGAAAGTTATGCACCAGAATAAATGTTTTAAAAGCCACAACATTTACATTATATTTAACATTTTTACATGTTAACTTGAATCTGGTGTGATAAAGTCATTTATTAGCTTGTCTACTCAAAGTTATATGAACTATTTCTTTACAGTAGTGTATAAAGCATTTAAACTCTATAATTTGAGCAGAAAACCACCAAAGTTGACATAAAGGTACGAGATTGTACTGTTAAATGGAAAAAAACTTGGTGTTGGCGATGCAAAATTCAAGTTCATCTGCCTAGAAAAGTAGTCCCATCACTAAACGAACAGTTTACACAACTTTACAGCTCGACTAACGCATCTATTTACAGAATAATTAATATAAGCTGAAATACATCAAGCGCAGGCCACAGAAGCTGCTCAGAGAGATGAATTTGTATTGAACCCAGAACATTCCTGAGAAGATTTACATGATTTTTGTTGTCGAAATATATTTGTGCAAAATATCCTCATTTAAATTATTAGTTTATTAACAGCTTATGGCATTTCAAATGTTGGTTTACCTTTACATAATCTTTTGCAAGAGTTGTTTCTGAGACAGGTTGGCTACTGTATTTATGTGCCTTTTAGTTACAGATTGCAGTTTTCGGATGACAATAATTTGGTTTTGCTAAATATGAAACTTTTTTTTTTTTGTCACAGATAGAACAACTTAGAAAGTAAAGAACACACATATACAATATGTACAATTCACTTAAGGTTGCATGTATAAAACATCAGAAAAATGGTGATGAATAAAATCAATGTTGTGTTATTATAAATAAAGTTTCATCAAGAAATTGTAATGCTACACAGGCCTGTCCTCAAAGAGTATCTGAGCGTACACCGTTCCTGTCTTTGCAGATTTGGCTTCAGGCAGCGGCTTCATCAGTTCGAGCTCAGCGTACATCAGACTCTCTTCTGCAATTTTGGGCTGTTGGTTCAGGAGTTACATAAAAAATATTAAATACAACAACTGGCAGTTCTGCAGTGCAAATAATACAGTTCTGTGTATTTCATTTGTGGAACTTACCAAAACCACTTTTCTGGGTTGAGGTTTTAAAAGCTTCGGCTTTCGCATTTTGTCTGCAATAGGGGCTGAGATGGAATATTGGAATATTTTAGCTATTAAACTAAGATTTATACACTTGAGAAATAATGTAAGGTGACATATAGAGGTCATTTTGGGAATGTTACTCTACCTTTAGCTGGTATCTCTGGTGGCATGTCTGGCTGCTCCACACTTTTATTTTTCTTATACTTTCTCATCTTCTTGGGAAGAGCTGGAGAGAGACTGACCACACTAGTGACCGTCTCGCCTGAACTGGACACACATGAACACGGTTTCAGTTTGTGAAGAAGGTTGTCTTTCTCATATGCAGTTATAACTTTTCATGTTTTCTCACCTGTTCTGTGGACTCTTGACCAAATTATAGCTTTCTGCCAAAAAGGAGCATATGAAAAATGTTGATGAGCAGATTATCCCCCGGTTTCACAAACAAGGCTTAAGTCTAGTCCTAGACTAAAATGTAAGTCTGAGCTGTTTCAACTGAAAGAAACTTGCACTGACTGATCTTAAAATATATCAGTGCCTTTGTTTTGTCTTTAGATGCACACCAGTAATGTCTTTTTCTAAAGCACGTTTATAAAAATGACTTAAATGTCCTAATTGAACAGTGGCCTAATCCTGGTTTAGTCTAAGCCCTGTCTGTGAAAACGGGCCTAAATAATTAAGATCATTACAAGAGCATCATTAACATGCACATTGAAGGAATAGTTCACCTAAGAATGAAACAATTTGGTGAAAATGTCCTCACCCTCGGACCATCCAAGATGTAGATGAGTTTGTTTCTTCAACAGATTTGGAGAAATGTAACATTGCATCACTTGTTTAGCAGTGGATTCTCTGCAGTGAATGGGTGCCGTCAGAATGAAAAAATCACAATAATCCACACTACTCCAGTCCATCTTGAAAGCTGCATGTTTGTAAGAAACAAAAAAAGCTCTAAACAAATATGTGGCTGGATTTTGATGTCAGAGACAACAGGAGATCGATTTCTTCACTGGAGGAAACATTATTATGGATTATGGACTTGTATTTTGGCCAGAAGTGATGGTTTAAATTTAAAACATATTAATTATGGATTTGTTTCAGATGTTGTCTTCTCGAGATGTTAACTGATGGACTGGAGTGGTGTGGATTATTGTGATGTTTTTATCAGCTCTCATTCTGACGGCACCCATTCACTGCAGAGCATCCATTGCTGAAACACTGATGCAGAGACACATTTCTACAAACCTGATGAAGAAACACACTCATCTACATCTTGGATAGCCTGAGGGTGAGTACATTTTCAGTGAATTTTAGTTTTTGGGTGAACTATTCCTTTATTGTTATCAGACTATTTTATATCATCAACAGCGAGAATCATACCTTTTAACCGTCTCTTCCTCTGCAGATACTGACAGCTCACAGCTATAGTGAACATGCACATGCACAAGAGCCCAACACAACACACCAGCACAGCACACAGATACACATCTGAAACACACACAAAATACACTTAATGCAGCTGAAATAAATGCATACTGTATGTTTACTGCAGAGAAAATATACACACAACACAACAGTAACAACACATAAAAACACCATTCTGTATAACCTTGTTGTATTGAGGTAAATTTACTCATTTACCTCATGCCTTTCAAATGTTTTTTTTTTCTTTTGTTTCTTTTTCTCTCTAATCTTCTCCAATATAAACAGGTTTGATGTCAAGAAACACAGAACAATCAGTGACATTTAATGGCACAGATGCCAAACCTTACATAAAGTGTCCTATTTAAGTGTCTCAATTCAAATTTGGTGAATAATGCAAATTTAGTAACACTTAATAGTAATAGCCCATCATAAATAAGTTAATAATAGCGATCTGAACCAGTACTTTAAAGTGTAGTAGTTACTGAAGACTGATTTGGTAATACTTTAGTAATTAGGGTTTGAAAAGTAGCGCAATGACCATATCCCAAATATCAAAACTCAAAATATGTTGTTTCCATACCTAAAATATACATATTTTACAGTCACCGTTTTGCAGACTGATCAAAAACACTGGCTTCCTGCCAGTTTCCATCCTTCAGAAAACTTAACATCTAACCACAGTTTTATCATAGATAGAATGGAAAATGTTTCAATATAAGCATTTCAGTCAAATATAATTTATGCAATATTTCAAATCTCGGGAGAAAATCAACCCTTCGTAAGAGTTTAAAATCAGCCGAATTTTGTACAAAAAATGCGGATTTAACAACCCTGAATTCAACATGAGCTGCATCCAAAGTGATTTGAATACTTCGCATATTGATAGCGGCTCCCTGATGAGTGGAAATTTTATTCAATATTAGAATGTTTGTGGGAGCAGGTGGTAATGCTCAGAAGTTCAGCGGGAGCGGGATTAAGAAAACAGTCCCGGCACAGGGCTTTAATACAAAAATGCACACAAAAGCCAAATCCTGGACATTTTGGATGATTTAGAAATGACGGCCAGATGCATTTGCATTTCTAGGTCCAAAAAGAGGACATGTCCGGGAAAAAGTGGACATATGGGCACCCTATGTAATATGCATTTGAAACATAAACATTTTAAACTTTTTGGTGAACTGTCTCTTTAAGAAAAACAGCCATTCCTTCCATTTCTATTAGACTATTTACTGCATCTGAAACATGTTTAGTAACACTTTTTTTTGGTCCAAGACAATATGGCTTCATGACTTACCTTCAAACAGACTCCACAGTTCCTCCTTTGGTTTGCTGGCTGGGAGAACATGGACTGCGAGAGGAAGAAGAGAGAATTGCACACTCATCACTGTGGCTCCAGACCCTTGTAATTACATGGCACATGCAGTTAAATCAAGTAAATTGCAGGGGCAGGAGTGTGTGGGATGACAGCAGTGAGGCTTTCCCTCTCTCTGGATATGGCCCTGGCTAACACCCACTGTGATGCCCTGAAATACCCATAACCACAGCAGCTGACGACAGTAAGGCTAGCTGGCCCAACAAACACAGCCACCTCGGCTACTGAGGAAGTTTAACCGCCTATTTGGGTGTGCAACAGACCACTAAAGAGCAAATTTGACACTTGAATCAAATGAGTTGAATTGATCTGGTGTGTTCTGTCAGCAGTGGAAGTGTAAGTTAAGCAATAAAACAGGAAAGAAAAGCTTTATTTATATATATATAATAATATTGTATATAACATATTTATATCATTTGCACAACCCAGTCTCATTGGAAAATGTGACTGTGGAGACATTTGTGCAAAATGATATTACGTTATTTCTTGCACACTTTACGACACTTTCAAAGTAAAAGTATCTTCAGTTTTTTATTTATGAAACAGATGAATATGAATCTGGCAACATTTTATTACATTGGTTGTTGTGTGTATCGTGGCAGTTCATAAATGAACTGGTGAGTTTGGTGAGTGGCCTAATGGATAGTGTTAACATAAGCAAACAGGAGATAAAAAATGCATTTGCTGAAACAACCATGCCATTTTATATTGCTTCTACAAGTCTGAGCTCTTTTATCATGATTTGTGTTTCAAGGGACTCGTACCGGAGCGCTTCACATCACAAGTGTAAAGTTGTACCGGGTGCGCTAACAAGCAAATTTACTATATAAGAAAAGCCAAACATATGGCGCTGGCTATGTGATGCAAATTTCAAAATGTATTTGTTTGGTGTTTTACTGTCACTAGTGTTCATTTCAGCTGGAAACTGCAGTGAAATGTATGTAGATATGGTTTTGGAGTTGCGAAAATGTAGGTATATGCACGTTTTCCAGTTGCACTAGTAATATTAAGCTTGGCTGTATTCTGTATACAGCAAGTATAACTTCATTTCAACTTCATTTTTTGGACCTTTTATAAGGTGGCCAAGAGAGCTCAACACACTACAAATGAAAAACACCAGCAAATTAAGAAAACATCTTAATCAATCTGACAACAAATGCGCTACAAATACTCGCAACACAACCAAATACACACAGGCCACATTGGAAATGTTTAAGGGAACCTGGCTGGGACATGCTTATCAATTTCTACTCTGAAAGGTGAGGTTTTTGTTGTAGATTTTTATTTTAACACCCTGATCATATGATTCTGTAGCTTTTTTTTTTGGGGGGGGGGGGGGGGGGTATTATTAGCTTAAATAAGCTGACAAAATAAACAATTACTGTAAATGTGAACCGCTAACCGTTAAACCGCCAACTTACAACTTCCCTTATGAAATTAACCATGGTTTTACTACCATGGTATTTGTAACATGGTATTTGGTATTTGTACAGCTGTGGTTATACAAATGGTAAACAATACACCAAAAAAACATGGTTACTACACATTTACTATAATAAAACCATTGTTACTTTTCATAAGGGTTGTTGGGGTCCCCTTAAAACATTTCTGTTGTGTTGTGAGTATTTGCAGTGTGTTTCTGTATTTTGAGTATTTGCAGCGCGTGTTGACAAACTGATGAAGATATTTTCTTAATTTGCTGGTGCTTTTTCGATTTGCATGTGTTTTCTTAAGTTGCAGCATGTTGAGCTCTCTTGGCCACCGTAATTTAGTTTTATATTTTATTTTATTTATAGAATAAGACAAAAACATTTTATTTATAGAGTAAGACAAAAGATAAGAGGGGACATTTTGGGGAATCAATATATTGTCTGATTATCTAACGGCTAGGTTAGAAACAGCAGGTCGACTAGCTTATTTGAGTCATTAAGCTCATTGTCTTATTTAGAAACTGCTATGTTGCATTTGACACAGAATTCGAATTTAGAACATTTCCAGTTGTTTATGCATTCTTATTAACCACACTGCAAATGTCGTCTGCTTTTTCTGCTTGCACATGAACTACTATTTATTTCTCTATTCATGGCTCCTGCAGAAATGTGCTTATTTTTGGAAATCTTGCTCATGCTTGACCGAACTGGGGAGGGACAAAAGCTCTATTGAGTCATATGGTTCAAACAAGGAGCCAGATACAAAATCTCCAGTGGTTTACTGAAGGCTTCTGTCACTGTACAGGATCCCAAAAGTCATTTGTTGAAGACCTCACAGATGCATGAATAGAGATGCATGTTTCAATAGAGCAGCTGCATCAATTGACATATTAATTATTTCATTGCATGACCACAGAGCATTCAGCTATGAAAAGAAGTAGTGAATATATGAAAGTGTATAAAAAGTAGGGAATTTAATGTCAGCAGCATTCTTCTCTGTCTTGGCAATATGAATGATCACACTGTGACATTTACTAAGCCTCGATGATTGGTGTGCTTTATATTCAACATGACAAGTTGCTTGCCTTTGAGCAATGGAAATAAAAATGGCCACAACAAAACTGCATAAATAATACAACCCATTTATGTCAAATCTATTTTTCCCCCACAGAAACAACCTTCAATAAAGACTATTGATTTGCATCACATTCTGAAAAGACAAGAGCCATACAAACCATCTCCCTACAGCATCGTCGAACCCACAAACAGTCAGTATTCCCTGCTTTCTCTGTTCTACTGTGCATTTAAATCTGCACCACATCCTCCCTCACATGGCAGAGATGCTCAATGGTTCTCCTTACAAACACTGTCAGTGGAAAATGTGACCATGTTTTAGGAAACGAAGTTTTGAGCTTAGTGGTGTGGCTTGGTTTTGGGACTACTTTACTTGGATATCTCATTGGTTGGTTGGAGCACAAATTCTCATTTAATTGAGTTGTTAGTTATGTTTATGTATGTTTATGCATCAACTGGAGTATATAATCATTACCTACTAAGTAGTTCCCTTTCAGTCGGTCACTCCGAGTCATGTCGGTGACTGACGAATTGAGATCCCAATTCGTCGGTCACCAACGTGACGTCTCCGTTCCCTCCTTCAGGGAATGAGGGTTACATACATAACCGAGACGTTAGTAACAGTAAGGTCTTGTGTAATTGTATGGAATAGCTTAGCCAAGGATAGGGTATCTATGCATACAGTAGTTACTGGATATGCAATTTTTGTTTTGCATGTCATTTCATCATTATGTCTGTTCATCCCCCTTTTCAAGCAATCCTCATTTTAAAGTTAACATGTCATCAAAATTGATCATATTTACTTTATTGATGCAAGTCTTGGTATTTATCATATGCTGCAAAGAATTATTCAAAAAAAAAAACAAAAAAAAAAACGGTTTGTGATATTTTATTGAAATTGAACAACTCTGAAACAACCTTTCAGCAGAAGTCATGGATCTCTCTTACTTTTCAACCCATCTGCTTGACTCTATTCTTATTTGTAATTCTCATATTTCTAATCAAATCAGTTCCTGATGGATAAAATATCTTTCACTCACCAAATTACAGCAATGATAGTGTTTCACATTGACTTATAAAAATGTATACACCTCCAAAATTGAAGACCCCATGAAATGGCTTGACAAGCACCATGGTCTTTCATGTGTTGATTTATTATTGAAATAGGAGGTTTGACTGTGGCAGTATTTAGGCAAAATGTGGCTTCTTGCACATTTTATGACACTTTAAAAGTGAAATGTCCAGTGAGTGGTGTTTAAAAGCATGTTCAGTTTTATCTGAAACAGAATTTGGCAAAATTATGATGGTTGTTATACATATCGCAGAAGTTCAGAACTGAAACGTCCAGTGACTGGTGCTAAAAGATTAATGCTCTATTGCATTTGAAAATAATGTAGCACCTACACTAAACTCAGCGTAAACCTAACCAATAGCACTAACAAAAGCAAGCATGAGATAAAAACACATTTTCTTAGGCAATCATGTCATTTTATCTTGCTTCTACAAGTCTTTGAGCTCTTTTATCGGGACTCGTGACACTCGTGTTTCACGGGACTCGTACGGGAGCGCTTCACATCACAGTTGTAATACTGTACCGGGTGACTTACCAAGCAAGTTTACTACATTAGTAAAGCCATACATATGGAGCTGGTCATGTTATGCAAACATCAAAATGTGCTAGTTTACAAATCATGCACTATAGTAATAGCATTCTGGTCATAACATAGTATTGCACAAGAAATCACACAAGTTTTTAATAATTTGCACCGGAATTATAATTTGTGAGAAAAGTAAATACAAGTTGTTGGTGTTTTACTACCACTAGTGTTCATTTCAATTGCAAACGGCAGTGGATTGTATGTATAGGTTGGTATTAAACATATTTAATAAAAATGTAGGTAAAGGCACGTTTTTCCAATGAGCATACTATTACATATACATATTATGTTGAATTTGCTACTTGCTATTGCTCGTTGTTGGTCGATTTGACGAACATTTGTATACAAGAGGAGTCGACCAAGAGTAGTTTTGGTCAGTATGACCTAAAGGGAGAAACTGCAAGTTTGAAATGTTTGCTAAAAGTGAATTTTGCAGATGTTTGGCAGTACACTCACATGTAGCAGGTCTCAAAGTTAACACACACGGACTTAAAGCCACAAACATCCAATTTTGATTTGGTGATGTCTTTAAGTAGGCCAGGAGACGCCCTCCCACAGTGAGCTATGGCGGCCCTTTTTGGGAAACTCTGATCTAGTAATCGAGGCCCTGACCCCGTTTTTCCTCTTTTTCTTGCTGCTTTGCTGCAAAGCCCTGCATACATATGGACTTATTTTGTCTTGGATCCAGAGAGTGACAGCCTCTCCATCCTCTGTGCTGCTTGCGTGTCTGTCTGTCTGTACAGTAAGTTAGTAAAGGAAAACTGCACTCTGCAGCCAGTGTCAATAGCGTTTGGCTGTCGCTACGCCAGTGTTCACTTTGTTGTCAACTCGGCTCTGACCGCCAAAAGACAGATATATAACGCATAAATATTAGATCACATTTCCACATGTTTTTAAAGGAAAATCTAACACAACACCGAAAGAGTTTCTCGACATCTGTTGCTTATGCACTGAGTATTTCGTCAGATGTTTCGAACCTTGAGACAATTTAAGAGTCTAGATGAGAGAAACTCGCAACAAACAATCACTCACAACCAGGGTCAGAAATTAGCTTTTCCATATTCCATTATTGCCTTTTTATGCATTATAAAATCAAGATTTTACATTGGCTATGTTAATAGCACGAAAAAAAAAGCGTTTTTCAGATTGGCATAAAATTATATACAGAACGCGAGCAAAGAAAGTTCCTCATCTCTGAAACGTTCAATAACATTGGTAATATGTACCAATAACATAACTCAACATTGGTTATAATGCTCAATGGTGCATAAAAATGTATCTTTGCAGCGTGAGCAAATCTAAATATTATGCCTCAATCGACACTTTTTATTCATGTTACTTTAACACTGACAGTAGTAATTGATTAGGTTAGTTTTATTATGCAAGGTTATTATTTTTGGCCCAATTCCCCATTAATTTCTGACCCTGTTCACAACAGCATATAGACAAACCTCAGAGCTGCATGGAGGTTATTTAAATACCTTTTTTAAAAAATATAAATTTAGAGCTTTTTCTACACCTCCAAAATTGAAGATCCCATGAAATGGCTTGATAAGCACCATGGTCTTTCATATGTTGGTGTATTATTTAAATAGGAAGTTTGAGTGGCACATATAAAGGAATCTTCCCTTACCCATTGCTTTTAGTTTACTTCACAGCCGTGAACTATAATTCACTCAGCCCAGGCTCATTAGACAAACATGCCTGTGCAAATGAACATGAATTTGGCAACTTTGCCATAAAACAACACTAAACCCAACCCTAAACCCAACCAATAGTGTTAGCAAAAGTAACCGTGAGGTAAAAATGAAGCAATCATGTTATTTTATCTTGCTTCTACAAGTCTTTGAGCTCTTTTATCATAACTTATGTTTGACGGGACTCATACCCGAGTGCTTCATATCATAAGTGCAATGCTGTAACCGGGTGCGCTACCGAGCAAGTTTACTACATCAGAAAAGTCAAACATATGGAGCCGATTGTGCTGCAAACGTCAAAATGTATTAGTTTACAAAGCATGCACTATGGTAAAAGCATTTTGAGGACAAAACATAGTGTTGTGGAGGGAACCACACAAATCTAAGCTTTTATTAATAATCAAAGTGAATACGAATAAAAGTGGTTGGTGTTTTATTGCTATTAGTGTTCATTTCAGCTAAAAACTGTAGTGAATTGTACCTATAGTTATGTTTTTTTCAGAGGCACATTTTTCCAATGAGCCTATTTTGAGTTTGAGTGGCATTTTTGTTTATTTTGGTAGCATTTTTGCTCCAATCCCCCATTAATTTCCCACCCTGTATAACAGCATATGAACAAACCTCGGAGCTGCGTGGAGGCCGAGCTGTTGGTGGAAGCTTTCCATCGTTCCTGATGCTTCTTGAACTCTTGGACCCTGCAGCTGTAAAGACCCCTGTCCTGTTTGCTGATGTTCATGATGAGGAGGTTGTATATCTTGCCCTGTTTCACCACTGTCAGTTTCATTTTGGGCTTGCTGAAGCTCTTGGTGTAGTTTCCGTAGAACTTGGCTCTCCGCATGTTCACCCGCGCCACCAGCAGCTCCTCTCCTCCCGATTCTGGCTGAAACATCCAGCGCACCACAGGCAGACTCCCCGACCGCCGCCGCTGGGTCACCTGACAGGACAAGGTGATGTTTTCTCTCTCAGCCACCACAGTGAACGGAGATGGAGTGACTGTGACGTTGATAGCTGAGCACACATCTGGAATCAGACAATACAAAGCAAATAAATATCTTATTCACGGAGTGATGCACCATTTAAAGCAATAATTTACCCCAAAATGAAAATATGCTAATAATTTACTCACCCTCAGGCATGTAGATGAGTTTGTTTCTTCATGGATGGCCTGAGCGTGAGTACATTTTCAGCAAATTTTCATTTTTGGGTGAATTATTGCTTTAATAGAGCCACAATATTTAAGAAAAATGAATTCTAACTGGATAAAAAATTATTAATCACAAGTACTTTCTTATTCAGTGTCCCAGTTGTGTAAGCCAGCAATTTGTCTGCAGACTTTAAAGAGAATAAAGCAATACACACTGGGAAATTAAAAGTAAGAGTCTTTCCAGACCCTCTTGCTGCTGTTTAATGAGCCTTTATGACAGGCCATCTGGAGAACATTATATGGGTGGATCTCAAACAGACGTCCCCACAAATTGTCCAGCTCTGTATTACATTAAAATGGTTTAGACATATAGACATCTTGAGCAGCATATCGGCATATTACAATGATTTCTGAAGGATCATGTGACACTGAAGACTGGAGTAATGATGCTGAAAATTCATAATTTTACAATAAATTCACATTTTACTGTTTTTGCTGTACACTGTTAAAAAATGCTGTTAATTTACGGCAGAATTTCAACAGTATAATCCTGTTATGTTTAAAAGCAGTACATTACTGTTATTTTCGTTTTTGCAAAATGACGTAGACACAATATAACGGCATTTTACTGTATTTATTACTCGAAGGAAATAAAACATTACTATCCAGTATTTTTGTAAACTGCAGTGAGCACGCAGGGACTTTCATCCGTCTTGTTAACAGGTAAGTTCCCCTTTGCTTTACTCGATTTCATAGACAAAATACATTTACATTTGCTACTACAACTAATATGTATAGTGGATATCAGAAGTGACACTATCTTTTATTTGCTCTTTTCAGTGATAAACGCGCCAAATACGACATCATCGAGTGCAACTGGATTTCTGACTCCGTGACTCGGATTATATTATTCCCAATTACAGGGTGAGTTTCATTTGTCATGAGATAATTCTTATGCAAAGTTGATTTTTCAAACACTGTTGCATTGAAATCACATCTCTGTGACATGCTGAAATGATCGGTGTTGTTAACCATGGTGTTGTTTGCTAATGGCTAATATGCTAATAGACTATCAGTTTGCATAATTTGTTAAACCTCCACCGTTTGAAAAAAAAAATACGAACAAACTCAACATTTCGGTGTCATTGGGAGTGCAAATTTGGGTAAGCATGTTCTACTATGACATATGTTTATTCTAAGGGGGATTTTTACTGTTGTGCTTGTTTTGTTGTTTTTATGTTGGTTATGTTTTTGCATCAATCCAAGTTGGTTTTGTAGTTAAGTGATAGAATACTTATTAACTGGATTTTTGAATCATATTCTTGGAGCACTTAAAAATGTAAACACAAAAGCCAAGTATGAGAACCAATGTTTTCATGTGTAAAGCTAGCATGTTTGAAATTGAGTTTTTATTTACCATGCACTTGTGTGGACTATCAGTGGATGGGCTATCTTTGTTGTCTGAATATAAATTAAAATTCTAAGAGTTTGGAACAACATGAGAGTGAGTAATTGATGAGAGGGTTTTATTTTGGGGGTGAAATAAATTATACAATGCACAATTTACAGTATCCACATTTCGACTTAAAGGTCTGTCCAGACCAGTCCATGTTGAAATGCTTTTCTTATGTTAGAAGTGCAGAACTCTGTGACTGTTTAAAATGATTTTAGTTTTCCTTGCATTCATTTGTAATCTGGCAATGTCAAATTAATGTTATGTCAATGCTGACATGTGTTTTTCTTTTTAAAGGTTCAGGTGAAACACCAGGAAGAAGAATCCAGCACTGGATGATCAGCCTTGAGGAGCACATCATTTGTGAGGGCATCCAGCCGGCTTTTATGTCTGGGCTTGCAGCTGTTTTTTCTACTTACAACAATTTCAATCTTCAATACCAAGCTGAAGACGCATGCACGTTGGAATTTATTCAAAGGTTAGATACTTGGATGCATACATTCAATTCACTTCACATTTTGTTTGTATATCACTTTTTACAAGACATATATTTTTAAAGCAGCTTTACAGAAAATGTATGTTTCATTGAAACATTTGGCCCTAATAAACATGGAATCTAGCATCAAATATCCTAAATTTCCTATCAAATATTTGAGCCCTAGTGAGCAGTAGGTAAATATGTCAAGGAAATAAAATGTCCATCGGTGGTGAGGTGTTGGTGAAAACCTTGAAAGGAAGCAGATTCATCTAGGACTCATCCTTCTTTAGCATTAAAATGATGCTCATGTGCATATGTTACAGTTCTATCAGACATGGCTGAAATAGTAGGGTATAAGATGTGTTATGTCAATGCTTGAACAAAGAGATATCTTTAATCTAGACTGAAACACATCATTCAGCCCAAAAGATCTGAGTGTTGGAGCTTGTTAAGAAAGCTTTCCTTTCCTGAAAAAGTAAAGTGAAGTGTTCTTGATACAAGAATATACATTTATATACTTTTAATATTTATGTTATCTCTGAGTAATCTTTTTGGTAACACTTCAGAATAGGGAACACTTATTCACTATTAACTATGACTTTTCCCTCAATAAATTCCTAATTTGCTGCTTATTAAAAGTTAGTAAGCTAGTTGTTAAGTTTAGGTATTGGGTAGGTTTAGGGATGTAGAATAAGGTCATGCAGAATAAGGCATTAATATGTGCTTAATTAGTACTAATAAATGGCTAATATGCTAGTAATATGCATGCTAATAAACAACTAGTTAAGAGACCCTAAAATAAAGTGTTACCATCTTTTTTCCCTCCACACTAATTCTAAACACACACATTTGTTTTTTAGGTGGTTCATCGGGATGAATCCGGAAAAGGGGACCAAGGCTGGAGGAGTCATATCAAAGCGGACGGGGAAGGTCTCCCAGAAAAAGAAAACCGCGAACCCTCGTGTCTCCAGTCTGCTTAAAAAATTGATGGATTTTGAGTGTGACTTTATACAAGTATTACAGACCACACACACACTCACATCACACACACACACTTACATTTTACATTTACATTACATTTATGCATTTAGAAGAAGCTTTTATCCAAAGCGACTTACATTGCATTCAAATTGCAGTTTTACATTTTATCAGCTCTTGCTTTCCCTGGGAAACGAACCCATGATCTTGGCGTTGCTAGCGCCATGCTCTACCATTTGAGCTACAGGAAAGCTAGACACAATACACACACACACACACACACACACACACACACATGTTGGTTTTTGTGGTTTATGGGGACTCTCCATAGGCGTAATGGTTTTTATACTGTACAATCTGTATGTGCTATTGCCCTACACCTACCCTACACCTAAACTTAGCCCTCACAGGAGACTTTGTGCATTTTTAGATTAAAAAAAAACACCATTTAGTATGTTTTTTAAGCCTTTTGAATTACGGGGACATAGGCAGTGTCCTCATAAAACACCTTCAAATTGTAATACCTCTGTCATACCCATGTCATTAAACAAATTTGTGTCCTCATAAACCACATAAACCTGCACACACACACACACACACACGTTGGTTTTTGTGGTTTATGGGGACTCTCCATAGGCGTAATGGTTTTTATACTGTATAAACTGTATGTGCTATTGCCCTACACCTACCCTACACCCAAACTTAGCCCTCACAGGAGACTTTGTGCATTTTTAGATTTTCAAAAAAACACCATTTAGTATGTTTTTTAAGCCTTTTGAATTACGGGGACATAGGCAGTGTCCTCATAAAACACCTTCAAATTGTAATACCTCTGTCATACCCATGTCATTATACAAATTTGTGTCCTCATAAACCACATAAACCCGCACACACACACATACAGTTTCTTGATCTCTATTTTTTTATTTTTTTTTTCCAGGTATTCATTAATTTCTATTCACTCAAAAACATTTACTCAGGTGTTATCTACGTTTTTCACTTAATCTTTAGGTTCAGAGTTCATTTTTTGGACAGCCTGCATGACCTATTAGTATGAATTGTTAAAGATTTGTTAAAGCAATTTATTTATCATTTATACATCTGAAATGTACATTTATTGTCATAAATGTAATAAGCTTTGGGCTTTATTTTACAATTTGTTTTCATTTTGTACCAATGTTCTGTAAGTCAGAATCTGATTTGGGGAATATTTTGAGTTTATTTCTGTTATGACCACTTCTTCCCCTTAAATTTCAATTATGTTATTTAGGTTTTTTGTAAGAGTTTTTTTTTTTTTTTAATAAAGCAGAGATATGTTTTGAAACAACACTTTAAAGCCGCTTTACTTGTGTTACATTTCAAGTCACTATTTCAAAGGGTACAAATATATATTAAAAACCAAGAGGAAAATTATGTCCTTTTTACTAGCAGGCAATTACTCAATAGCGTACAGTATATTTGTATTGTAGTTTACACATTGTTAGTTTAGTTGTGAAGAAAAGCAAAAAAAGCATTATGCTGTATTTGCAAAAACAGTAGCCAACTGTAAATTTCACCAACAGTAAGACACAGTTAATTTAACAGTAACTTGCTGGCAACCAAGCTGCCAGTTCTTTACTGTTTTTTAATAAACAGCAGCCAACTGTAATTTTACCCAACAGTAAGATACTGTTAATTTTACAGTAACTTGCTGGCAACCAAGCTGCCAGTTCTTTACTGTTTTTTAACAGGAAAATTTTTAACAGTGTACTTTGGATCAAATAAATGCAGGCTTTGTGAGCAAAAGAGATAATAAAAATAAAAAAAACATTAAAATTCTTAATGTTCAAAAACATTTACTGGTTGTGTGTGTGTGTGTATATATACTGTATATATATATATATATATATATACACACACACACACACACACACACACACACAGATAGATACATAGACATATTTGCCTCTAGGGATTTCTGAAGATCATGTGACACTGAAGACTGGAGTAATGATGCTGAAAATTCATAATTTTACAATATATTCACATAGAAAACGGTTATTTTAAATTGTAATAATATTTCACAATATTCCTGTTTATACTGTATATATTTTTGATCAAATAAATGCAGTCTCGGTGAGCAAAACAGAACCTTTTTTCAATAGCATTAAAATAATCTTAATTATTCCAAACTTTGATACATAATTTTAATACAAACAAGCATAATATTATTACATTATTTATACCTAATACTGCATATGTTCTATATAAACTGTTTTTGACATAAAAAATACCTACATTATATAAAATGTTATATAAACATGAATATTACATAAAAGCAGAATATATTTGTATAAATTTGAATGTGTAATTATGAAATCAAGCGTATAGTGATGAATATGAATATGTTCATTTAAATACGTAGTAATACATCATGAATATAAAGTTATAAATGCTGTAAAATCAAAATCTAAATCCACAAAATCTGCCACAATCACAATTTTCCTTTGGCTGTAAAGCATTTTTTAAAGGAAGAAAACAAACTGGTGTGTCATTTCTATCTGTGAGGATGTTGTGCTATTTATAAACTCAAAGTGACCACATGTATATAAGATTTAAGTTACATATACTAACGAAGGAGGAGTCAGAAACCACAACATACACACAGCCAGAGAGAAAAACAGTGAATCACCAGGAAAAAGACAAACAACTGAAAGAGAAATTTCATACTGCTTGCACTTATATCAAGACATTGTGCGTATGTCAGCTTGGCTGATTTGGACAATAACTTGAGCTTTATCTTTAAACTCTTAGAATCAACAGATGAAAAAAAACCATGCATTAAAAAAAGTCACTGACATGCTGAGATTTTCTAGCTCTACTGAACCACATCACAGCTGATGTTAACTACAGAAACACTGCACTTACTTTCAAAGAGGAGGTTAGTCAGGAGAGCTGCTAGCACTGCAGAGATCTTCATTCTCCAGG
The DNA here is from genome assembly GCA_023376895.1 of Aspiorhynchus laticeps. NCBI lineage: Eukaryota > Metazoa > Chordata > Actinopteri > Cypriniformes > Cyprinidae > Aspiorhynchus > Aspiorhynchus laticeps. The sequence goes on from CM041809.1 coordinate 1,669,383, forward strand.
CTGATGGGCTCCATGCAACTCCAGTTCAATCTCTTCACAAAAACTGAAGTCCTCCACTCTTTTTTTCTCTCCTTCTCCTCTGTGTAACCTGAGACAGGGCACGCTCTGTGTTTACTTAGTCTACACCCTCTCTCCTCCCCCTTTGTACAGGACTACACACTACACTCAATGAGGCAGATGTCATTTCCTGTTCAGAAAGCTAAAATCTAGTTTTTGTCCAGTCCGGTTGGAGAATATCAGTTATAAACAAGGTTTAGTGTTAGAGTTAGTACTGGCAATAAACCCCGTTTATAACTGATTCTCCAAACTCAGCCTCATCTTTTTGAAAAAAAAAAAAGAGGAAGAAATTATAGAAATTAATACTTTTATTTTGCAAATTTGCTTTAAATTGATCTAAAGTGGTGATAAAGACATTTATAATGTTACAAAATATTTCTATTTCAGATAAATGCTGTTCTTCTGAACATTCTTGTCACGGTGCACACACGAGGGAGGAACAGGAACATGCAGACGAGGACATAAACTCAAATAATAGTCTTTAATGAGACGTCAAGGTAGGACAAGGCAGGACTCAGAGACAGGATACACCCCGGGGATAGCGCCAATCCGGCGGGCTTGAGTCAGCGGCGATCCGGCGGGCTTGAGTCAGCGGCGATCCGGCGGGCTTGAGTCAGCGCCGATCCGGCGGGCTTGAGTCAGCGGCGATCCGGCGGGCTTGAGTCAGAGGCGATCCGGTGGTGTGACCTCCCGCGAACGGTGCGCCTGGGGGAGCGGCAACCCGGGAACTAGGCAACCCGCCGGCGGGCTTGGGAGAGCCACCACCATCAAAGAAACCTGAAAAAAATCTACTCGGCTGTTTTCAACATACTAATAATAATAATAATAATAATAATAAATACATATTTCTTGAACAGCAAATCAGTATATTAGAATGATTTCTGAAGGATCATGTGACTGGATTAATGATGCTAAAAATCAGCTTTGAAATCACAGAAATAAATTACAGTTTAAAATATATTCAAATAGAAAACAGTTATTTTAAATAGTAAAAATATTTCAAAATGTTACTGTTTTCAAATAAAACAGTATCAAATAAATGCAGGCTTGGTGAGCAAAAGAGATAAAAAAACAAAAAAACATTAAAAATCTTAATGTTCAAAAACTTTTATACACATACACATACACACACACGCACACGCACACGCGCACGCGCACGCGCACACGCACACGCACACGCACACAGACACAGACACAGACACAGACACACACACGCACGCACGCACACACACACAGAGACACACACGCACGCACGCACGCACGCACACACACACACACAGATAGATAGACATATTTGCCTCATCAAAATTTGGAAATGTTTCACTCAGAAATTCTCAGATATCACAGATTGGCATTGTTTATTTGGTCTGTTCTTGGTCTGTTAACAGGTTCAGTCAGTGGGTTGTAGTTGATCTGTCTGCAGGGCCCAAATAAATGTATTTGTTTACAATATCATTCTGGTTCTGAGACTGATGGATGGCTGTTTTTCAGCTGATAGTGGAAACAGATGTGGAACAGCAGGAAAGAACTGACTGCCCTCCTCTGGATAAAGTGTGGCATTGCATGATACAGACACAGAAGGGTTAAAAGCTTGAGAACATTGAAAACCTGAGAGATTCAAAATGAAAATGAAAATAAACTCAATCAATCAAAAAAAAAAAAAAAAAAAAAAAGGGATCGATCGATAGATAGATAGATAACACATTATTCAAATGCACTATTCTACTTTTGTACATGTAAAAGCTTTAGTGCAGGACTGTGATTTTTTTCATATTATACATTTAGCGTAAAGATAAAGCAAATGCAAGACTCGGATAGCTCTCAAAAATAACATTTAGAGTGAAAAATTACATTTGTGTGTGTTTGTGGTGCCATCCCAAAGAGGTACCAAATCAGTCTCACGGACCTTTTCCTGGACTGTGCCCAGCTGGTGGAATGACCTCCCGATCTCAATTCCAACAGCTGAGTCTTTAGCCATTTTCAAAAAACATCTAAAGACACATCTTTTTCGCCAGCACCTGACTAACTAATACTAACACTTACCTATTCTATTTAAAAAAAAAAAAAAAAAAAAAAAAAAAAATAATCCTAGCTACGTGTACTGTGCTAGACTAACTGAGACTTGTCATGGCACTTGTATACTGTTGCTCTCTTGATGGTCTGATTGCTTCTATTGTTCTCCTCATTTGTACGTCGCTTTGGATAAAAGCGTCTGCTAAATGATTAAATGTAAAATGTAAATGTAAATGTTTCTCTGTAGATAAAGCATAAGAGAGATGCATTTTAATAAAGATAAATGACTCTAAATGTACTCAAAGCTGTTCATTTTTTATTTACTTAACAATTACAAATATACAGTCATGTTTGATCATACTACATACATAGAAATGTATATTTAATTGTCACAGATGAATAAAAGATGATTAAATGAAGTAAAACCTAAATGCTCTTGATACAAATTATTTCTCTGCTACAGTTATTGTAAATATATTTGATTCACATCATGGCTCAAAAAGCACAGAAAGGTCTCGTGACGGCGCAGTAATGGCACTGATCTGTCAGTTTTACAGGCCTAAACTGGCTGCCATTTAATAAATAAAACGGTATAAAATAGTCATAAAATGATGTAAAAGTTTGTATTAAATCATCCTCAGAAGACATTTGATTCCCTCCTGCTCTCCACATCAGTGATCCCTTAAAATAAAGGTCATCAATTTATGAGATTCACTTTCAGACCAAACTTGTGTAACTATATCATAGGGATGTGAAAGTGTAATTTACATATAACAATATTCTTACCGTGCAGATGCTCTTCTTAGTGATGTATCTTTAGAAATATTAAAGCATTAAAAATGATAATAAGTAAAGTTATGATGGTTAATGTTTTAATCAGATTTATAGGAAAAGGCTTGCCTGATCTCTCCTGTTCACTGTCAAGCACCTGCTTTCTGATGATGTAGAGTTTGATTAGCAGAAAGCAGACGGAAAGGAAAAGGCCGATTCCTGCTCCTATGACAGCATATTTGATTTCTGAGACTCAGGGAAGAAACATGATGTGAATAGGACGGTTATCAGCTCTGAATGGGTTTTGTAGGGTTTGGATTGTGTGTCTGTACCTGGTTCATCACTGGAAGAGTCTTGTGCCTTTACCTGCATCACCAGCAAACAATCTGTAAGATATCAGTCAGATATCCTTATTCAAAACTCATCAGATCATTATATAATGTTGGCTTGAAGTAATATTAATAGTAATGTACTTGGAAAGCATTTATTAATCTTAATGTTAATTTCAAAATTGACTAATACATTATATATATAAAAAACAGTTATAAAAGTTGTATCTCTTAATATTATTTAATGGACTTGAGCTTACATGAACTAACAATAGCTGTTGACATCCACCTACAGTATTTTTTTTTTGATTGTTTTTTGTTTTGTTTTGTTTTTTGTGAATTTTGGGATATTTGGGATGGAAAAGCCAAGATGTGCATCAATTCTAAACATTTGAATTCTTAAAAATAAATCTTAAAAAAAAAATAATATAAAATATGTATATATTTTTTTATTTTTAAGATTATTATAATTTCTGTAAAGTTTCCATTGCATAAACTATGATAGAAAAACATTTACCAAATAAATTCCTCGATGACCATCAAAAAGGTCATGTGACTTACGTTCTCAAACATCGTCCGCCTCCAAACACGTGATAACATGACAGTGTTTGTTATTGTGTTTCATCTGTGCAAATCATTTATTATGTAGGAGAAAAGAGCTGTGAGCTTCCCCATCATTATTATTAATACTTTACACCAGTTTTTTTGAAAGTGCATGGTGATTTTATTCTCTTGAACAAATGGAATAGAAACGGTGCCTAATTTGCAGATGTTTTATGCAATAATCAAATTTTGAAGTTAAATTGGCAACTTTGGATGAAAACATAGCTACTGAACAGTTTTATTAATTAATGTTAAAGATAAATAAATTCTGTAACAAATGTGTTGCTCATTTTCAATTAATAATATGGGACTTCATTGTAAAGCATTGCTATGTTTTCTGTCATGTTTTATACACAAACATCCTCAAAACTTTACTGTCTGCTACACTTTAGTTTGTTTTTGGCTTCTTTTGTCATATAGGCCTGCTTTTAGCTTCATAACATGTCATTATTAGACTTACAGTCGAGATCTGAACGAGAGGAAGTGAGATTATATCTGTGATCACTTCCTTCTGTTAACGTATTACAACACCGACACCTGAAAACTCCTCAAAAAAAACAACATTTTTATCAGATTTGTTTGTCCACACATTCATCTGTAACCCGTACTTACACACATTAAACTCACACACTTGATACACGAATATGTGTTGATCAGTAAGTAGTTTATCCATCAAAAGTAATCAATTAATTTCATATTCTTGGTCAAAATGTGCTTCTGTGTCTATAACACACTCTTGCATTCAACACTTTTTATCAAAAAATGTTCATTATCATTCAGTCTTCGATTCCATTTTCTAAAATAATCATTTATATTTGATGATGTCACAGCTTCAAATACCAATAAAGCTATAATTTTAGCATCCCAGCTTCCATAAACAATGAAAATGTCTTACCGATGGTGAAGATAAAGCAGAAGGCTGAGCAGTATCTTGCATGTTCAGACATTCTTAAGTCTTTTCATGTCTGTCTCTAACATTGAATGTTTGCTGCAAACGTTCTCATGTGCTGTTTTCAAAAATTAAACCATTTCCTGAACACCCACCAAATGATTTCAAGATAAGAGGAGCTGATGATAATATGTGCAGCTCTTCAGTCATTTCCATTAGGAGAAAAGTGATGCTAAAAGGCAGCATGACAGTGAATTTTAAACCGCACTGCAAGATTTGCCCATTCTGAAGACACTTACGGTCATTAAGCATCACTCTTTGTGTTAGTGATTAGGTTCATTCGGGGTCAAAACGCTCCACCAGTCAGTGTTTTGAGACTGACATGCATTGCATGCATCTGAGATCTATTGCACCAATTTGTTTTGACACTAGAGTTCAGTAACTTGGTTATGTGATATCAGAACATTTGTGTTATTGCATGCATGACCAGACCACTGAATCACCCAGATTTGACCGCAGCACACATTTGGGGTCTGTACAATTTAGAAAGTAGTACTTTTACTCACCAAGGCAGCATTAAATAGCTCAAACGTGACATTTATGATGTAACAAAAGATTCCTGTTTCGAATAAATGCTGTTCTTTTGAACTTTTTTATTCATCTGTGAATCCTGAAAAATAAAATGCATGATGGTTTCCACAAAAATATTGGGCAGCACAAATGTTTTCAACATTAATAATAATCAGAAATGTTTCTTGAGCAGCAAATCAGCATATTATTATGATTTCTGAAGATCATGTGACAATGAAGACTGGAGTAATGATGCTGAAAATACAGCTTTGATCACAGAAATAAATTACATTTCACATAAATTAAAATTCACATACACTCTTAAAAATAAAGGTGCTTAAAAGGTTCTTCACAGCGATACCATAGAAGAACCATTTTTGGTTCCACAAAGAACCATCTCTTATAATCTGAAGAACCTTCTTTCGCCACAAACAAGCTTTTGTGAAACAGAAAGGTTCTTCAGATGTTTGAGGTTCTTTATGGAACCATTTAGACAAAAAAGTTTCTTCTATGGCATCATGTAGCACCTTTATTTTTAAGAGTGTAGAAAACACTTATTTTGAATTGTACTAATATTTCACAATACTTTACTTTACTTTATTTCAAAACATAAAACCTTTGAACGGTATTGCACATTTAATTTCTATAATTCACCCAAAATTGAAAATTGTCATCATTAGCCTCATGTAGTTATCTAGGACATGCTATATGAGAATATTTGTGCAGATGCATGACAAGACCCACATCTGACCACAACACGGCTGCTCAAAATGTCACCGCAGAGATCAAAGAGTTATGTTGCTCTATCTGAGAATGAAGAATCAGCACAGGTTTGAATAGTTTCTAAATGAATATTCTGGAGTAAATGACAGGCTTCCTTCAGCAGGTTCTTGTTACGCAGTCAAAGGTCACAAACAACAGTGTTTTGCTGGAAGGAATGCAGACTCGCTCTTCTAGGTGGTCAGCGGTGCATGTCTGCTTTGGACAGACGCTAACAGGTTGGCATAACAAACACAGAGCATTAATGGAGCATAACAGGCCTAACACTTCTCATTTGATTGTGTTTCAGCCGCTGGACCTTCAAATGGACAGAGGTGTCAGATTCTCTGAGCTTTGTGTGGTTCATATTCATACAGAGAAATATTACCCATTACAGCATCATTATATTAAGTATTACAATTTGTGGTCTGAATAGTTACTGTGATAATGGTCTTAAACAGGTTCTAGCTTTCAAAGCATTAATCTTTTGACCATCTAATGGGTCTTAGCACTGGTATTAGCGATGCGTTTTTACATAACTGCTATTCATATCACTTCTGAACACTGAGCTTTACAGGCTGATGTTTTATATATAGTGTAATATATATAGCTGGACATTCTGGGAGGTTCATACAACATGCCTTGCTATGTTTAATACCATTTAAGATTTAAATTAGCAACATTTCTTGTCAAGTTCTTCCTTGTCATTGACACAAAGTTATATCTTAATACTTAAAATAACTTACTACATAAAGCTCAAAATAATGCAAACTCTGTGCTTGATTAGCATGTTTTGCCATGTTTACATTTTAACTGGCTTATTAATTTAAAAGGATAAAACAGCCATTGAAGATGTGCTAACAGTGTAAAAAATGTAAATCGAATAAAATTAAGATGATTGGATTATGCTTTACAATAAATCACACATTCTTGCATGTTTAATCCAGTGTGTTACTTGCCCTTTATTTGTAATTATTTGTGAAATATTCTATTGATTTCTGAGTGAAAATTATTTCATTTTAATATTTATATTTATAATATATTTACATAGATGTTTATTGAATATTCACTGCATGGAAATACAAAATAATTATTACAATCAGGGTTCTGAACAGTATTTACCCCAAATTTAGCTAAAAAGTTCAAATAAAATAAAGTAAAATAAAATAAAACAAGCTCATATTTTTATATTTTCAAAATTTAGTTTGACCTCCTATGAATAACTGTTAACATTGTCAAAGAGTTATTTGTCTATTTACATAAATGTTTATTTACTGCGTACTGTGTAAAAAATTAACAAATAAAAAATAACACAAATTATAGATTTGAACTGTATTTACACACCTCAAATTTTGTTAAAAGGTTGCAAAACTCATAGAACAGAACAATAAAAAAAATATATATAACAAAACACATATTTTTATATATCAATCAACATTTTCTGAAGGTTAAACAGCTTCTTTTACATACCAAGTAAAAACAAAAGATATTTTCAGGTCATATTTTGCACTCTGTGTCTGAAAGAGCAATGCTGAGCCTTTCATTAAAGCTTGAACGTGCCACTTCTTGTCTTGTCAAACACTTGTGAATCTCCATCAATACTCACAGCCTGTTGTCGGTCCAGCAGCACATGGTAAACTCCAGCCTCTGTCCGCTCTAAATGCTTATCATAGTCTCTTAAACCATAACAACACGAGTGTCAGGAGCCCGTAGTTCTTTGTCTGCTCTATTTATATCTAATATTTGCAGTATGACAAAAGCTGAGAGTGTAAAAGCTTTGGTTTTTGTAATAGTAAACACTGTTTCTCTTACAGTAGGACACACTGTCTTTATCATATATTATATTATATTTATTTTTAGAGTGACATACCACACAACATAAATAACTCCATGCAGGAGAATTGCTATATTTTGTGGTAAGTCTAAGAATGACAATGCTTGTGTTTGACATCTTTCTAGTGGACAAATGACAGTATAGAGAAGCGGTTTAGTGGTAAACCTCATAGTTTAACAGAGTGGGACATGATTTTATAACACATCACCATTGCTTAACTCCAGCAGAATGTGTATTTGTGCATCATAGGACCCGTGAGCCTCCTCTATCAGGAGACCTAATGGTTTCATCACAGAACTGGCGTACTGCAGTGTGGTTTGTTTTCATCACAAGGTGATTTGTTGACATCTTGATGTCTCAACTCAAGACTGCCTCCAGATAGTTTTTCGTGACAGCACTGGGGCTTTAAACAAGGCCGTGTCAAATGATTTGGGTCTGTTGCAATAAGTCAGTGGTGCAATGTGATCTGCATGTTCTAAGAAATGTTTATATCCTCAAATATTAACATGATGGAGGGATTTCTTCTGTTTATTAATGCTGTTTATATTAAACAATCTATGTATCGTTAGCATTAATAAACAAAACAACGATTCCATGATTAATGTTAATATTTGAGGTATATCCTGTATATACTAACATTCAAATTATATTTTGTAAGACATTAACACTTTCAGGATCAATTCTTTTTTTTTTTTTTTTTTTTTTTTTTTTTTTGTTTCACACATAACATAACATCCAAAATATAACAAAACAAAACAACAGACATATACTCAATGTCTCAAAGTCCAGTCAAAAGGGACGGAGAGAGGGAAGGACAATAAAAAAAAAAAAAAAAAACAAGTCACTCCTTTATATAATCACGTATATCAAAAAGAAAACACTGCCAAGCATCAACGGTCGAAGGCCTGGCCCCACCAACTCGCGCTGTTGTACATTCACACGTCACTATTTGCAGGAGGCTACGGATCCAATATGTTTTTCTACACATGTGTGGTGTAAACCAGTTCCCCCTCGGGAACTCGAGCTGCGTCGAAACGCTTCGGGAACGCCCTTGTGTTCCCACGCTCTGAAACACGTGTGTAATCCGTCCGAGGGAATCCCGGCTGACGTCACCGGCGGAGATGACGTAGCGACCAGGAAGTATAAAAGCACCTGCGGTGGAGACAGCGGCAGCTTCTGTTGTTCAGTAAGCGCTCTATGTGTGTTACGTCTTATTTACTGTTGTTTGTCTCATTATATTCATTGAAATGGCATCTGGCAAGCATGAGTCTGACATGCAGCATTTCAGACTGTGTGTTCCTCCCTGCCCTCGCTTTATTACGAGTGGGGATGCACACAGTTTGTGCGTTGCTTGTCTGGGAGCGGAGCACGCTCGGTCAGCTCTCGAGGGAGCTGACTGCCCGCATTGTGTTCGTTTGTCAATGCGGACGCTCCGCTCTCGGAGAGCGCTCTTTGAGGAGGGCGCTCTCACCAGCGTTCCCCGCGGTTCGGGTCCCGCCTCTGCCGAGGCAGAGCGGCGCCTTAAATCGTGGGGATCGCAGATGGATCTGGCAGAAAGATTGGAGACAGGCACGTCCTTTTCTCCTTCTTCCCCTGCTAGATCTAGCGCTCACTCTTTGGGGACGGAGGCACGTTCTTTAACGGTTTCCTCCGCCCAGAGAGAGGGCTCGACGGTCGGGCTGTCTTCCTCTGATGAGGAGGGTGGTGCGATCGTCGATCGGGACGAGGCTGTGGATTTGCCACCACAGTCTGTCTTGTTTGAGGAGCTATTGGAGGTGGTGACAAGAGCTGTGGCTAAATTAAATATTGAGTGGCCAACAGAAAGTGAGTGTCAGGAGCGTCCAAAAAGCAAGCTAGATGAACGCTTTCTGTGCTCGAGGTCTCCGCCTCCACGCCGGGGTCTGCCATTTTTTCCCGATCTGCACACTGAGGTGTCTAGATCGTGGAGTAAGCCTTATTCGGCCCGCCTCTTCAGTCCCTGTGTATCTCACTATTCTAATGTGTTAGGGCTGAATGAGTGCGGTTATGGGAAGATTCCCCGGGTTGAGGATACGCTTGCGAGCTATCTTTCGCCTGGCGGTGCGTCTTCCCTTAAGACCCCGGTGTTACCCACCAAACCTCTTCGGACTTCTTCAGCTTTGGTGGGTAAAGCGTACACGGCGGCAGGTCAGGCTGGAGGTTGCTTGCACACGATGGCAGTGTTGCAGGCATATCAGGCTGACCTGCTTAAAGAGATGGATGAGGGAGATGATATAAAGAATGATGATATCGCTGAATTACGTAGAGCCACAGATTTATCACTCCGAGCCACCAAGGAGACCGCCAGAGCTATTGGGCGGTCTATGGCAGCCCTGGTGGCTACGGAGAGACATTTGTGGTTGACCTTGTCTCAGATTAGTGATAAAGACAGGGTCTTTCTACTAGACGCCCCTATTTTGCCTTCTGGCCTGTTCGGCGACGCAGTTAACGCAGTCGTCGACAGGTTTCAGGAGGCTAAAAAGCAGGCGGCGGCTTTTCAGCGATTTCTCCCTCGCCGTTCTCAAAGTGGGGCTGACAGGCGGAATCAGCCCCAGCCGTGTACCAGCTCCTCGTATCGAGAAGTCCAGAAACGGAGCGTTGCCACTCGTGCCCCTCCTCAAAAAGAAAGGCAGGAGGGGGGGCGGCGCTCCAGATCGAGGTCTTCTAAGGACATGACGGATCTGAGGACCGTCATTTTCAATAAGAAGGCTTCGGCCAAAAAGTCCTGACGCTTTCAGTCCAGGACATCTGAGGGCAGGCCCCTTTGGGGAAGAGCGGTACACACCTCATTATACGGTGCCCGTCTCTCCTCAGTGCCCTCAGGAGATCGTTCCGTTACCCCTGCCACCCTTGGTGCTTCAGGGCACAGCGGTCTCCAGCGAGTGTTTCTCTCAGCTTCCGCCCGGAAACGTAGCGGTCCTGAGAGGCTCGCTACCTCCAAAAATGTGTTTAGAACAGCTAGATCGGCCGTTCCCTGCCGGTCCTCCGCTTCAGGGCACCGAGCTAGCAGTTCAAAGCACACCAGAGGCCAGTCTCGAGAGACTGGTTCCCTTAGTGCATTTTCTGGCAGCGTGGAAGCTTCTGCCAAATGTATCTCAATGGGTCCTGCGCACTGTAGAGAGAGGATACAAGATTCAGTTCGGGTTGCGTCCGCCTCTATTCAACGGGGTGTTTCCCACTCTGGTGGGCCCCGAGCAGGCTCTGGTAATGGAACAAGAAGTAGCTACTCTTTTGAGGAAGGAGGCCATCGAGGTGGTCCCTCCTCTTGTCAGAAAGTCCGGGTTCTACAGCCGATACTTCATCGTTCCGAAGAAGGATGGAGGCTTGCGTCCAATTCTAGATCTACGATTGTTGAACCGCTCAGTCATGAGACTCAAGTTCAAGATGCTTACTATCAAGCAAGTCGTGGCTCAAATCAGGTTCGAGGACTGGTTTGTGACTATAGATCTAAAGGACGCCTACTTCCATATATCCATCCTTCCTCAACACAGGAAGTTCCTGAGGTTTGCTTTAGGGGGCAAAGCGTACCAATATCGGGTTCTTCCGTTCGGTCTAGCACTCTCACCCCGCACCTTTACGAAGTGTGTGGATGCTGCTCTGGCTCCCTTGCGACTCCAGGGCATCCGCATACTGAATTACATCGACGATTGGTTGATTCTAGCTCAATCAGAGCAGGTAGCAGTTCGGCATCGAGATATCGTTCTTGCTCACATGAGGGTGTTGGGGTTAAGACTAAACGCAAAGAAAAGTGTGCTTCCTCCAGTACAGAGGACCACTTATCTGGGCGTAGTGTGGGACTCGACCACGATGCAGGCTCGTCTGTCTCCTGCTCGTATCGAGTCGATCCTCGCAACAGTCAAGAGAGTGAGAGAAGGCCAGTCACTCACTGTGAAGCAGTTTCAGAGACTGTTGGGTCTGATGGCAGCTGCGTCCAACGTGATACCTTTTGGCCTGCTGTACATGAGACCCTTGCAGTGGTGGCTCAGGACCACAGGGTTTTCCCCGAGGGGCAACCCGTTTCGCATGATCAAGGTCACGCGGCGATGCTTACGTGCCTTAGACATGTGGAAGAAACCGTGGTTCCTGTCACAAGGCCCCGTGTTGGGGGCTCCGTGTCGTCGCGAAACGCTAACGACGGACGCCTCCCTCACGGGCTGGGGAGCGGTCATGAGTGGCCGCTCCGCTCAAGGTCTGTGGGAAGGTCCCCATCTCAGCTGGCACATCAACTGCCTGGAGATGCTGGCAGTTTTTCAAGCACTGAAGCATTTTCTTCCAGACCTAGGAGGCCATCATGTGCTAGTTCGCACAGACAATACGTCGGTGGTCTCTTACATCAACCACCAGGGGGGTCTGCGGTCGCGCCCCCTGTACAGGCTGGCGCGCCAGATCCTTCTGTGGGCCCAGGGGAAACTGCTCTCCTTGAGGGCAGTGTACATCCCTGGGTACCTCAATCAGGGAGCAGACATCCTGTCGAGACAGGGGCTGAGGCCCGGGGAATGGATGCTCCACACCGAGGTGATGGAGCAGATTTGGAAGAAGTTCGGTCGAGCCCAGGTGGACTTGTTTGCGTCTCGAGAGACCTCACAATGTCCCCTCTGGTTCTCTCTGACTCATCCAGCTCCACTGGGGCTGGATGCCATGGTGCAGACGTGGCCGAGGCTTCGTCTGTATGCCTTCCCCCCGATTGCTCTGCTCCCGGGAGTTCTGGAGAGAGTTCGCCGGGACGAGGTTCGGCTCTTGTTAGTAGCCCCGTACTGGCCGGGCCGTCCATGGTTTGCGGACCTGGTAGCCCTTCTAGAAGACTCTCCATGGGAGATTCCCGTTCGGCGGGATCTCCTCTCACAGGCAGGGGGCACCATTCTTCACCCCCGCCCGGAGTGGTGGAAGCTATGGGTGTGGCCCCTGAGGGGGCGCAGCTCATAGCATCCGGTCTCTCAACCGAGGTTGTTGAGACCATCCTCCAGTCCAGAGCTCCCTCTACGAGAAGATCGTACATTGCTAAGTGGCATCTGTTCACGTCCTGGTGTCACAGCCGTCAGCTGGACCCAGTAGTTTGCCCTTTGGGGTCAGTGCTAGAATTTATGCAAGACAGATTTGCCTCAGGGTTATCCTCTTCCACGTTGAGTGTCTACATGGCCGCTATTTCTGCTCACCACGCCCCTGTGGGTGAGCAGTCTCTAGGGAGGAACCCGTTAGTAACACGATTTCTCCGGGGTACCAGGAGGCTGAGGCCTCCGGTACGCCCAAGGATGCCTACTTGGGATTTGGCTGTGGTTCTAGAGGCCCTTTCTAAAGCTCCCTTTGAACCCCTGGGAGAGGTTCCTTGGAGATTTCTTACAGTCAAGACTGTATTTCTTTTAGCCATCTCTTCCTTGAAGAGGGTCGCATACGACACATACGTCCACAGAGCTGCCCTGTGGAGGAAGTCGGACCAACTGTTTGTGTGCTACGGTCCTTATAAGAAGGGTCTTCCTGCTAACAAGCAGACCCTCAGCAGGTGGATAGTAGATGCTATTACCACTGCATACGAGTCTTCTGATCTCCCCTCACCTCTGGGGGTCAGAGCTCATTCTACTAGAAGTATGGCGGCCTCCAAGGCCTTCTCATCTGGTGTTTCGATGCACGATATTTGTAACGCTGCAGGATGGTCCACCCCTCTGACTTTTGTCAGGTTCTACAGCCTGGACCTTGATGCCACTCCTGGCTCCTCAGTCCTCTCTGCCTAAGATGTGCCGTTCCACACTAGGCAGGGATTTGTCAGTATGGTGGCGTGGGCATGGTCGTTCCCGAAGCGTTTCGACGCAGCTCGAGTTCCCGAGGGGGAACGTCCCAGGTTACGTATGTAACCATAGTTCCCCGAGGGAACGAGACGCTGCGTCGCATGCCATACTTCCTGCATCCCTGCGAGCGCTTCCTTCACTTTGAAGCTGCCGCTGTCTCCACCGCAGGTGCTTTTATACTTCCTGGTCGCTACGTCATCTCCGCCGGTGACGTCAGCCGGGATTCCCTCGGACGGATTACACACGTGTTTCAGAGCGTGGGAACACAAGGGCGTTCCCGAAGTGTTTCGACGCAGCGTCTCGTTCCCTCGGGGAACTATGGTTACATACGTAACCTGGGACGTTCTGTATTATTGTCTTCTTCACCAGCAAACAACATTCTCCTTTGCATTGAACTAATACAGAGACCAGAATCATCATTAAGAAGACACAAACTTGGGTTAACAGACCAATCAATTCTCAGTAATGATGACAAAACCAGGTTTACATGTGTCCATAGACTGATGACGACAGGACATTCCCAAAACATATGCAGAAAAGTGCCTGATGATGTAGTGTTACATATATGGCAGTTCAAATTTGACTGCAGTTTCATTTTAAATCTTTTGTAAGGAGTTATGTATGCTCTATGAATGACTTTGAAGTGAATAAGACGATGAGCCAGATTTTTAGATGTTAAACTGAGATTAGACCACACTCTCTCCCAATCGACAGATAAATTAAGATCAGATAATTCCCTATTCCAAATAGTTTTAATAGAAAGAGGTTTTGTAATACAATCAATAATTTTATTATATATTAAGGAAACAGATGGCCGACCAGCAGATGGTGCAATCCAGTCCCGCATAGGATGAGAGGAAATGGAAGATGCCCAAGGAACGCCATACGCTTTGAGAGCAGAACATAATTGAAGAAAAACAAAATATGCAGATGCTGGTAGACAAAATTTGGTTCTTAATGTCTGAAATGAACAGAGGCCCTGGTTATCATACATATCACCGCACGTGTTTACACCCAAAGAAGACCAAGAGGGTTGGACAAATGGACGATTTCCGCATACAAGGATCAATTCTTTAAGGATGCATTAAAATACCAAGTGACAGTAAAGGCATTTACAGAAGATTTATATTTCAAATATTTGCTGTCCTTTTGATCTTTCTATTTATCTGTGAATCCTGAAACATAAAATGTATCACTGTTTTCACAAAGATATTGTGCAGCACAACAGATTTCAACATTAATAATCAGAAATGTTTCTTGAGCAGCAAATCAGCATATTAGAATGATTTCTGAAGATCATGTGACACTGAAGACTGGAGCTGAATCAATTACATTTAACATATTCACATAGAAAACTGCTGTTTTAAATTGTAATAATATTTCACAATATTGCTTGTATTGTATTTTAGATCATAGAAATGCAGCCTCGGTGAACAGAAGAGACTTGTTTCAAAAACATTACAAAATCTAACCAACCCCAAACTTTTGGATGGTAGTGACATTTCAAATCTTTTTATAATTCACCCAAAAATAAAACTTATGTCATAATTAACCTCATGTTCTTAAATTATTCTCTTTCGTAATATAAAAGTGAATGGGGACCAAGAACTGTCAAGCAAAAAAAGTACCATAAATGCATCGTCTTCTGAAGCCATATTTATGTGAGGAACAGACTGAAATGTACAAAGTCCATCACTTAAAATCTTGCAAAATAGCCGTTATCATCATTCACGTTCATTGTATGGAAATGAGCAGTTTGGACATTCTGGTATAAATATCTTCTTTTGAGCTCCGCGCAAGAAACAAAAGCAAGTCATTGAAAAACATACGGGTTAGTAATGCCAGTGTTGGGAAGGTTACTTTGGAAAAGTAATAAATTACAGATTACAAGTAATCCTATTAAAAATGTAATAAGTAGTGTAACTATTTCAATTGCTTTATTAAAGTAATGTAACTGATTACATTTGATTACTTTTGTTAATCATTTTCAAACATGTAAACCTTACAGTAACACAACACTGATTTCTGTCAGACTTTCACAATCCTTCATCACTTGAATTAAGATTATAATAATTTAATTTAAAAGCACAGCCACCACAAAATCAGATGGACTTTGAGATCAGTCTGAGGTTACACAGATTTAAAAACATGACAAGATATAGTTTAATAGTTATTATACCGTTTTTGAAATCAAATCTTTGCATAGCTAGGAGAGGAATCACTGGCATCTAACAAAGCCTCGGAAAAAAAACAGTTAATATTAAAAAATAAAGCATCTATATAAACCCAAATAGGAAATAAAATAGTTATGGGATAAGCATGTGTCCTATTCTGTGTCCTAAACTCCTGAAACATTGGTATCACTGCAACTTATAAAAGAAATCAATCAAATCTGTGTGTGTGTGTGTGTGTGTGTGTGAAAATATTCAGATGTAACCCCCTTGTAATCGTAAACATTATCATAAGTAACTGTAGCTAATTTAATTAATTTTTTCTCAGTAACTTTACATTTACATTTACATTACATTTATTTTTTAATTAAATTACGTAACTCTATTACATGTAACTATTACTCCCCAACACTGCTGACAGATTTTTCATTTTTGAACTGTTTCTTTAAGCATTACACAACGAGGCAAAGGTTATTGCATTGATATGCATTCTCCCCGTTGAATCCAGCATGGCAGTCAATACACAACAGTAACCGGAGCGTCTGAGCGTTGTCAGCAGGGCATTCTGTGGGCAGCGGGTGCATGTCGAGGCCAGCCGATCAGACATGCTAGTATTTATTAGCAGCCGTGATGCTCTCTCCAGTGCAATGAATGATAGCCGGCCCATGTGTGGACGTCCATCACCTCAAATAGATCACACTCCTCTCCGTACGCCCCCTGAGAGCCAAACGGTCCGGTTGTCCTATTATAGCCTTGCATGCCCGCTCTGGAATAAGAGGTTGAGTGGACATGAGAGCTTTTGGAAACGGTGAGGCTGGGTTGCTAAGGATAGAGACTGGTCTGCCCTCTCCTTGTGACCTTCCTCCCCTCGAGGTTCACATTAGCAGAAGCGTGCTCCAGTCACATACAGCGCTCTGACTGCTGACACAGAGGCTTACAGACTTAGGGAGGGACTTTCCCCATACGACCCCATGAATCATGTACAGGAATAACATACAGTTTGTGAACAAAACATAAGTCTTATAAGTATGCATGTGTCTGAGCTGATGGAGCAGGGTCTTCTCCTAAAAAAAAGTGTTTCCCAGATTCACTTAAAAACAATGCTTACATCTCATAGCACACATTTAATTTTGGTTAGACATAAACAGATATAAATTAACTAATAAAATCTGGAAATAAATAGATAAATACATAAATAAAAGGAAAGAAAGAAAAAAAAAGAATGAAAAGTTGTTCGCCCAATAATTAATATTGTACAATATTGTAATAATAATATTGACCAACATTGGAAGTTTTTTTTGTTGTTGTTTTTTTAGTTTTTTTTTATGTATTTTAGGTTTGGAACAACATGAATATTCAGAATATTTTGGGTGAACTATTCCTTTTACATATCGTTTAAACTTCCATATGTTAAACACTACATGATTTTACTTTATATTTACTGATATTTAACTGAATTTGTTTTAATGTGTTTTTTTTTAATGTAATTTTTATTACCCATTCACATCAAAAACTATAACTACAAAGATAACTATAACAATAACATATTAGCATCCACAGCAATGCACAATACTGTTCTGTTTATTAAGCTGCAGTTATGTCATCTGCTGCTTTAAATATTAAATAATATTAAATCATTTTTATTATTCACCACCTGGAAAAAGTCATTCCGAAAGGGATTCCAACAATATGTGTGTCTAACGTTATGTCTGTGATGTGCACTTTCATATTCTCATATATTTAGAATGATACAACTTTATAGTTACAGTTAATGTCCTTATATTCTAAATGGG
This sequence comes from Aspiorhynchus laticeps, assembly GCA_023376895.1. Classification (NCBI taxonomy): domain Eukaryota; kingdom Metazoa; phylum Chordata; class Actinopteri; order Cypriniformes; family Cyprinidae; genus Aspiorhynchus; species Aspiorhynchus laticeps. The sequence goes on from CM041809.1 coordinate 1,686,970, forward strand.
CTTTTATTTTCAAAACTTAACAGTTGTTGCTTTGAAAAACACTATCAATATTCTTGAGCCTCTGGCCTGTAGAGTGGAGAAACAGGTGCTGCTTTGACATGTGACAGATAAACTGAGATATGAAAGGTGTGCCAGAAAGAAAGGCAGGCTATTACTGTATGAAATACAGGCGGCTTCAAATAGAGCCACTTCAATAACTCTCTATCATGCTGTGTAGGTGTGAAGAGCATAGCCAAATAAATAAAATGACATATAATGAAGCGTTAAAACAAAGAGGCCATGTTAGGATACAAATGCTTTTTATGGTATAAATCTGTTTGTGTTTCCATAACCACTTTCTCCAGCTTCCAGGAACTTCCAGTTTCTACTTCGTGAATAAAAAAAGCCCCTTTTTTTGTCTATGCTTTTTTAGACAGGTCATGATATTCTTAAAAAAATAAATAAATGTTGTTTTGGTTTGGAACAACATGAATATTCTGAACATTTTGGGGTGAACTATTCCTTTTACATATCGTTTAAACTTCAGTATGTTAACCACTACATGATTTTACTTTATATTTACTGATATTTGACTGAATTTGTTTTAATGTGTTTTTTTGATGTAATGTTTTTTTTTTTTTTTTTTTTTTTAAATAGGATACAAATGCCTTTTATGGTATAAATCTGTTCGTGTTTCCATAACCACTTTCTCCAACTTCCAGTTTCTACTTTGTGAATAAAAAAGTCCCTTTTTTGCCTATGCTTTTTTAGACAGGTCATGATATCAATCAATCAATAAATACATAAATAAATAATGTTGTTTTGGTTTGGAACAACATGAATATTCTGAATATTTTGGGTGAACTATTAATTTTTACATGAATATTACATAAAATTCAGTATGTTAACCACTACATGATTTTACTTTATATTTACTGATATTTGACTGAATTTGTTTGTGAATTTGTTTTAATGTTTTTTTTTTTTTTTTATGCCCAAAGAATGAATCTGTTCGTGTTTCCATAACTACTTTCTCCAACTTCCAGGAACTTCCAGTTTCTACTTTGTGAATTACAAAAACCAAAAAGCCTAAGCATGAATGTTTTCCTCTTTCAGTCTGACCGGCTGGAGGCAGAAATACTAGAAAGACACAAGCAGGATCTGCTTAACAACTGTGGGCAGTCTGTCCTGGTAATCAGACTCTATTAGCCACTCTACACTTTGAGTTTGGTGACACTGCGGTGGGGTGATGCAAGGCGCTATATTTGCCTCCCGTTTGTGAGACAAATGACTCCGACTCACCCCAGCCACCATACAACAACATCCCATGTGTCCAGCGTGGCCGTGTTAATGTGAAATAATGTAGTTTCTGTAGGATCGGAGAGGTATAGACAGCTATGGTACTCAGGCTACCGGTACCAAAATAGCAGATGACCATTCGCATTTCATCTGTCGCACACTCGACACCAAAGAGTCGCTCAGATATTTGCGCTTCCCGTGTTACAGCTCTGGCCTTGCCGGCAACTATTTTGATGGGGTGTGTTTGGTTCCTTCTCCTTCAGTCTTTTCAAGCGCTTACTTGAACATGGATTTCTACCTTGAGCTTCAGGCTGTGTTCAGCAATTTTGACATTTTTATAGTGTTCTTATATGGAGTAACAGGAAAGTCTGACTTCACTTGGTGGCTTGTGTGAAATTTATCTTTAAGGATTCGTTTGTGTCTTTTTTATATTTTTTTTGTTGAATGGATTTGTCCAAGGATGAACTACAGAACTTCAAAAAAAAGGTAAGGAATAAATTTTGACTGACTTTTAATCTCTTCTTGTCAAATTAATGTGGCTCAACACATGTGCTTATACTTTCCTGACAAAAGGAAAATTTGAAACTTTCTTAGTGTAAATGATATTTTCCTTTTAATAATAAAAAGCTAAGATCCATTGAGAGCAGCTGCTCTTTGACGTTTTCATAATTTTATGATGAACAGCCTGTTATTTTGAAGAACTTTCCTTGAGGGCCTTATCGTTGTACTGTAGATCTTCGTTTCACATAAATAAAATAACAGATGTGGGGAAATTACCCCAACTGCAAGTTGATATGGAATTATGGGTGGCGGAAAAATGTTGTGCTGTCCAAATCGTCTTGGCCACTTAGTGCATGACTTTAAATGCTCACAAATATATCTCAAGATTTGTCCTGGGTCAGCATTTGAGCTGACCCAAAAATGTCTAATAATGCCATATTATAGTACTTTTAAGGCACATTCCCATTCCATGACAGGCAGAAGCAGTGATGAGTCCTGGTTAATGGATTTAGGTCAGAGGATAAATATGGGTTAATGAGTTATTCCCGGATCAACCACACAGTGCAGCAGCTGCATTGAAACAACTGAATGATGACTAATTTGTGTTCTCTCAAGTGCAAATAATGCTGGCAAAAATGTTGAGGAAGTTCAACAATGTTGACATTTTAGGCTTAGAAGCATTTAGTTTTAAAAAGCAGATCTTTTGAACATTACACACTGAAAAGTAGTCCGCACGGTTTGAAAGTAGATTTGTTTTACCAAATGACTTCCAAGGGTTATGCAGGTCGCCTGTGTATGTGAAAGGGCAGAGAGGCATCTGCCTTCTTCTAAAAATAGTTGGTGTTTGGCATGGTATATCTTTCTTTACTGTACATAGTCACAGGCAGAATTACCAACCACCTCTGAGGTCAAAACAATAAACTTTTTCATCTTAAACATAAAAGTGAGTAGTTATAAAATATGATTTTTGACAGTCCAAAACTGATATAAATTCTGTCATTTATATTTTTGCAGGGAAATCACAATGTAATCTCCAATATGTGGTGTTGACAATGCAAGAAGTGTCAAGCCAGTTAAATTCTGCATCAGACTGAAGGAATTGGGAAAACACATCCATCATGAGCAACCAAGAGAAGCGCCACAGGACAAGCATGCAGCACCTCCGCTATCTTGATAGCTTTATGGATGAAATAGACCGTGAGGTCATGAGCCTGACGGATCGAGCTTTCAAGAGTCTGTGCATTGGAGATGAAGCAATCTACAATGACTCAGAGTTTTCCCCATCTCTGGTCAGCTGCCTCAAGCCAATGGTGGAGGACGTCTCAAAAAAGGCACAGCAGAGCTCATTTTCTGCTGCCAAAAAAAATAATTCTTACCCTCTTAATGGAGCGAATGATCCGTTGAGTAGATCAAATAAGTCATCCAAAGACTCATCGCTTTTTGCAGCGTTTGCAGCCAAAAAGAATGGTGAGAGCAGCAAGATGACAAATGGTGATTCATGGGACAAATCTGCTCTACTCAGCATCCAAAGGGAGCTCTCAGAGTTTTCTTCAGATTATCACAGTTTAACAGCAGAACATCTTTCCCAAGCCAAAAATCATCTCAAATCAGATGAAAAAGGGCCTGCCAAGAAATCAAGCAAGGTTGCTTCGAATCCCCCGGGAAAATCTTCTAAAAGTAAACAAAGCAAAAACAACAAACTGAGAAAACTGAATTGCATAAACTTTTTCCTCCACAGCGAATTCAGCCCGTTTTTGTCATGGAGGGATTTTAATAAATTCACCATCGGGCAGGAGCACATTTCGGAGATTGTGTTAAGCAACAGGCCACCAGAATGGTATGACTCACCTCTTTACAAAGAATTAACTGCAGCACATGGACGCTATAAATTAAGCGTCCCCCCATCAGTTGAAAAAGAAGTTGAAAAGTGTCCAAAACAGAGTGAGACTCATCCACTTAAACCACAACTTGCTTCTGTACAATCGGCAGCGCCTAAGGTACCCCCAAAACCAGAGAAAGAGTCCAGGCACATCCAGCATAATATTCCTACAAAAGCTCCTCCGTTTGTTGCTGAACAGAGATGTAATTCAGAAATAGTGGAAGCTTGCGTTCCCTGGCGAAAAAGCCGAAGTAGAGCAAAAAGTACTGCTCCTTTGGGGCATTCCATCAACTCACCGGCCTGCGAAAGAACAAACACTGGAGAAGGGAGTGCACAGGCATTTAACAAAGAAGTCAAGACAATAGAGGACCAGACCTCCACTAGTTCAACTCCTTTCAGTATTTCACAGCTGTTGACACCGGTGATACCCTCCAGACATGGGACAGCAACTTCAGAGATACTGCAAACTGTGCTCTCACCCACTGCCCTGGAGATCCCAGCGCTCTCTGAGAGAGAACTGCATCCGTCCCCTGAGATTAAGAGAGAGGGGTACAAATCCATTGCATCAGGCTTGTTGTTCAATCTCAAGGACAACAGAAAACGGGTTAAGGCCATGTACAGTCCACCTAAGTTTAAAGGTTTGGATGCGACAAATCAAAGTAAAGAGTCTCCCAAGCCTGAAGTGTCAAAAGATGTGCTTGAGATACCAGAGAATTCAGAAGCTAAAACAATTTCACCTGCTCATCACAAAGCCATTATCTCTCCAATGAGTCCCTTGTTGGAAACTGGAGACGATCAAACTGGCTCTCCTGCGAATGGTGGAATGCCAGATGACTATTTGGCACTGAGTCTGCTTCAATCTGGACAATTAAAATCAAACAGGAGCCCTGCAACTAACAAGGCAAAATACCCATCATTACAACTTTACCGAAAAGCTAGTCCTGGGGAGATCAGAACAAATGCTCAAGCTGTGGTTGACACCAGCTCTCAGATTTTCACAGAAAAAGCCAGCAAAGATCATGACACAAAGCATAATTATCCAAGTAAATTGTTGAAAGGTGTAGAGTTGCGAAACAAAAATGATACCTTAGAGTCAACGCTAAATGCCAAAAAGCCCACTGAAGGTTTAAATAGTGAAATGACTATTGAAAACAAATCTGGAAAAAGCCCAAGTGTAAGTTTAACAAAACTGGAAGAACAAGCCATTAGTGATGGTACAAATCAAATTAAGGACAGGTTGAAAACTAGAGGAACAGTCAGTACACAGAAAAGCCCTGTTAAAGAAAAAGAACCCAATTTAAAGGAGGCAGGAACAAAGCATGTATTTTCTGCACGACAGAACAACTTCATTAAAAGTCAGAGATTTGTCAGTACTGATGATGATAAAGATCATGATGATAGTTCTAATGCAGAAAAACAGCTGATGGATATAAAGGATAAACATGTTAATGATGAGTGGTCCAGGCAATCCAAAAATACAAAAATGAAAGAGATAAAACAAGAGGAGCATAATGAAGGAATACGTAAAAATAAAGGACTAGTTCAAAAAACAGTGGATGGACCACTATTGAAAGAAAATGTTCATGTAAGTGAAGAGGCTACCACAGCTAAAGAACAGAGCAGCATTACATCAAAGAATGGTTTGGAAACTCAAAGAGAGCAAAAAGTAAAAGAAGGAACTTTCTCAGTGAAAGGAAACACTTCTGCAAAGAAAGCACTGTTTGCATCAATGGAACCGGTGCCAAATAAGACAACTGCACCCTTAAAGAGAGATAATGTTGTTATAGATAAGTACGACTTGGCCAAAATGGCTTTAGAGGAAGTAATTGCTGAGCGAGAGCAAAGAAAGATGAAAAATAATGCACATGGTTTTGAAAAACCTCAAGATGATCTTGAGTTACCCACCAGTGGAGAGGACCAACTACCTAGCATGTTTATGCTGAATGAATGGGGGACAAGTACAAAAGATGGCAAAAATCAGAATACCGAATCTGCTTCTAAAACGAATTGGCAGACTGTGCAAACAAAGTCAGAAGACATGGCCAAATATGGTGAAAGTCATGTGCCTGAGGTAAAATTAGCCAGGCCCTGTGAGCAGGAAGCATCTAATAGGCAGTGCCAGCATGTAGAACCTATAAAATATAATGAGAGAGACAGATTGTGCCTAGACCATCAAGAAAGTAACACAAGTAATATCAGCAAGGGTGATAAAATACGGCAAAAGAAAGAGTTAATGAATAAAAATAAAATTCATGCAATGAAATGCACAAAAATGGGAGATCATTTGGAAAGTAGAGATATTTGTAGTGTGGGACAGTATGAGGAAGAGTTGGGTGTTGCCAAAAGGGGTAGTTCCAATAAACCTGAGATACCCCCAAGAAGAGGGAGAAGTAATTCTCAGAGTAATGACAGAGTAGGTGAAAAGACAGAAGGTAATCTGGACTTTAAAAGAGAAGGTGACACCACAGGCAAAACTGAGATAATGGAAAGTAGGGAAATAAGCAAGTCAAGTCAAACAAACAATCGAGGCCCAGTGAGAGGAAATGTATCAGCTCTGAAAGAGAAGTACAACAAAGAAATTAAGGTGAACCGCAAGGATATTCAGAAAGGCCTGCCTGTTGAAGGTACATGTTCTGAAAAGTCTATGGAAGAGAGACCCAATGAAAAGGCTCAAAAAGACAAAATGAATCACAAATTTGTTCCACCAAAACTCACAGTCAGTGATGCTGAAAGTGGCACTTATTCCATTATCTACAATGAGATGGATTCAGAGAGTGAAAGAATGTCCAACAGCTCTGCAAAAGAATCAGAAAGAGGTGAGGAACATTCTAGTTCACAGAGGAAACACAGTATCACCCAAGACTTACAAAAGGCTGTAGGTGATCTCACAAACAACAACATAAATGAAGGAATGCAAGACAAGGTAAAAACGAATGAGAAGGAAGAAGGTCCTGACAAGCAAAACAAATCCAAAGGTCCAAAAGTCTATGCGAAAGGCTTCTTAAGTGGACTTCTTGGACTTTCAAGCTCAGAAAGGGTCAAAACTGTAGACAAACTTGAGGAGGAACTCTCTGAAACACTGTCCTCAGAGTCTTTCAAACCTGATGAAGTCAGAAAGGACAGTATAGCAGTATATGATATCCTTGGACAGTCTCACTCCATATCCTCATTAAATGGTAAACCAACACACCACAGCAGTCGCTCTTCAAACTCAAGTGAACCCTCTCTATTGCATGAATCCAAACAGGGGGCACAAGCAGAAGAGTTGTTAAGGAATGCAGAAGTCTGCAACATGAAAGAAAAAGTAGATGAAAAGGTGATGGAGAATTTCCAGAAACCCTCAATAGATTCTTGCTCTTTAAGCAACCATGAAAGTGAGTCAGATGTCTCTGACAGGGTAGTTTCTCCACCGAGTGATGTGGACAAAAGGGGATGGGTGCAGAGCTTGATTGAGTCAGCTAGAAACTTAACACAAATACCACACAGTCATACTTCCTCCAAGGATCAACAAGATAACTGCTTGAATAGATCTGAGAAAGATGAGGAAGATCTGGATCTCTTCAAAGATCATTCTCAAGTTGAGATGCCTGCTGGATCAGTCAAGAGCCCCCAACCAAACCAACCAGCAATGCAGTTATTGTCCCTTCCGCCAACTCACCTGGTCACAGTCAAGGACGGAAAGCTGTCGGTTGGAAGTGCCTCTGTGTCTGAGGAGGAGGAGCGACGCTCTGCTGTGAGCACTTTATCTGAGGGAATTGACGGCTATGAAACAAGCGGAGGGGATAAGATAGAGGAGAACATATTTTGCAATGCACCAACAGAGGATGCAGAGGGATCCAAGGCACCCAGCGAGAGATCTACTTCAGTCTGCAGTGGAAACGACAGTCAGGGTCAGAACAAGCCACCTGTTGTACCTCCAAAAACCGAAAAGACCCTACGCCGAGCCATGAAGCTTGCCACACGGAGGATACAAAAAGCTGAAGCAAAAAGCAAATCTGAGCGTAAAGGCAGGAGCGGTGAAAAAAGCATCGCTCACAAGGCTGAGAGGAGGCACCACAGCACTGACAAAGTACATGACAGATCAGAACACAGGTCGCTTAGCAGTGACAGAATCAGCAATAATCAAAGCGAACAACTCGATGACACACTTGAGCACAAAGCTCAAAGAAGCGAGAAGCATACTAGACGCCATAGTGGTCACAAGAGCCAAAACGTAGAAGAGAATGATCCTAATAAAAAAGTGCCACATGCAACCAAAGGCAAAGATACTGGTGACTCAAAGACCCATCGCAGTAAGAAACAACTAGAAGGCACATCAAACCATGGGGAATATTTGGAGAATGGCCAAATAAGTAGTGACAGATTGGGCCGAAGCAATGAGAAATACTTGCCCAAGAAACTGGAACATAGGACTCAAAGTCTAGATAGATTTGTAAGGGATAAGCACGAAAACCTATCGAGCGGCACTGAAAAAACTGGTGTTGAAGTTCATTCAACAGAAGGATCACAATACTCTACTCAAAAAGGATTACCTTTGCGCCACAACAGCATTGACCATACTTATGCCCCAGCCACTAATCTTGTAACACAGTCCTTCCCGATCACCCAGAGGAAGCTTTTACAGGACCTTGACTCTGGAGAATACTTTCTGGTGGATATGCCTGTACAGGTCAAAACAAAAACGTTCTTTGACCCGGAAACAAAAAGTTATGTGCAACTTCCAGTACAATCTCCTGAGGCTGCTGTGCGACAAGCTCCACCATTGGAGGTTATGAACACACCACCACTAATGCTGTATCATGGCTTTGTTCCAGTGCCCCTACCATCACAGAAATCTGTTGTCAGGACTGGAGGATCTATGATTCCTCCTGATGACCTGGAAGACTTTGAACCTAGCAGGAAGCAGATGCAGGATAACTTTTATAAAACGCATAATGAAGAGGTAAATCCTTACTCTGAGCCTGTGTATATATCCCAAGAACATACACCTGAAGAGGAAATTGATAGTGTGAGATGATAACATCCAGACTGAAGCATTGGATGTTTGTGCAGAGTTTGAATGTGAATGAAATCAGGGATTTGTGTTGTTTCTTTTCAGTCAGGTGTGCCATGGGAAAGTGTCTCTAGTATGTATGCTGTTCTTTGTTTTATAGTGCATAAGACGTGGATTGTAAATGTTTAATTCTCATTAAAGTAAGGCCTAGTTCTCTTACTGTTATAAGCACTTGTCTATTTGTAACAGGAAGTTGAGATTTGCCTAATTGAAAGTAGTTTTGCTTTCATAAAAATCAGAAGGAGATTATTTTGATACATCTTGTATTTGAGTTTTGGAAGTATTTAGTCCACGGTATTTTTCACAGCAGAAAAGTATTGTAAAAATGAAGAGTTCAACATAGGTGTTTTATATGCTTATTATGGTATATTTGACAAATGCTGATTGCATTCTGGGTGCATTTTGGAATGAATTAGTATATTTAAATGGATTGTTGCTTCATAAAAGAACCATTCCAATAAAAGCATCATCAATGAGCAATTGTTCAATTATTTCATTTTTATGACTGCACTACCTTTTATCTGAAGAAGAATCACATTTTGCTTAGTCTTGGGAAAGCCGGACTTTATGACTTGCAGCATAAAGTGTAGTCCTCATTGCAGATTATTCTGACAGATTTAGATAGAAAGATTGTCTGATTGACACTCTATGGCACCAACCTGTTAACAAAGCTGAAAATACAGTTCTGCACATGAATATCTACTTAACATCTTGCTATTAAGTGCCTCAGGCAAAACACTCGATGCTACAAATCTGGAGAACCTTGGAAAATCAGTTCTTCCTCACTTTTGCTCATTGTTTTAACCTACTTTGGTGGTTTCAGTCAGCTTTAGCATCTCTGTCTGCAAAATGCACCAGACTACATCCCCCTTAGCCATTACAATGCCATTCTGCCTCCATCAAGTGGTGAAAAGGAGTTCTGCAAGAGTCTTATGACCTGCTAAAACAACTAAAGTTGGGTTGCAACATTATGTAGTATTTGTCATGACACATTTTTGGATAATGTTTATGTAGTAACATTTTCAAATGCTAAAGGAACTCAGAATGACTCATCAGGGTCAAGCTTGTCTGACAATATGCACGTCTTACTCAGGATGACTTACCTTTAACAAACAAAATGTTGAATTGTCAAATTGGCATGGCAACAAAAAAAAAAAAGTTTTGTAGATTTGTGGTAGTTGAACTCTAATGGCAGAGCTTCAATATGAAGTTTCCAAGCCTAAAAAGACATCTTCCACTCAAAGTAATGATAGTCTGTTTTATATTTATAAAAGATATGATCATATTTGGTTGCATAAAGCATCTTTAATTTGTTTAGACATACAAATACCCATACAAATACCAACTAATGCTAATGCTATCTAAATTTACATTTGAAGTGAGGCACATGTGACGCTTTTAAATAAATTACATTACACATTAACAGATACATTTACATCTTGTCATTCTGTATTTTAATGGCAGCCACAACTGCCAGCAACCATGTCGTCATACTGTTTCAGAACAACATTTTCCTCGTCGTCGAAGTACAGGAGACTGATGGGGTGAAGCACATCTGGCACACAGCAGGGCTTCCCCGCCTCCTGTGATAGTTTCAGTGCGTTCATGATGGATCTCACAGTAGCGTGATTCGTAGCCCGTAGTCCTTCGCTTAGTGGAAATGGACAGGAGCCTGTGCAACTGTATGCGTTATAACCTCTGGGAGATATTATCCACCCTGACCAGCCGATTTTAGTGAAGTCTACGTAGAGGTTTGTTCTCTGGCAAGTAGAGGTTAATGCACGCACACTCCTGCGGTTGTGCATCGTTGACTTCACTAAACTTGCTATAGGCTCCAGGAGTTTAAGAGATGTGGTGATATTTTGTCCTAAAAGAGAATTAATAATGGCATTAAAACTTTCAAACATAAAATCAGATTTTGTGTGTGTGTGTGTGTGTGTGTGTTTCTGTGAATTGTAGGGACTTTCCATAGACTTCTATTACTTTTATACTGACCAAACCCTAAACCTACCCCTTACAGAAAACCTGTTTACATTGTTACACTTTCAGATAAACATAATTTACTATTTTTAATAATTTATTCTTTTTTTTCCTCGTGTCAAACATTTCAGGTTTTACTATCCAATGTAGCATAAACAAGTACAAACGTGTGTGTGTGTTTAACAGTAATAATTTCAGAAACTAATGCAGTATGCATTATAATAATAATGCATTATAATGCATTCAAATATCTATTTTCAACTTTGGGTACTTATATGTCCCTGGGGTCGATTTTCTGTTTCTTTTGTACATTTTTTATTTAAATTGATTTCAACACTTTTTTTCTTTTTGTTACATGAAGGTCACACTGTAAATGTCCTGGAAACTTTTTTTTTTTTTTTACCAGGCGTTCATTTATTTTTGCAACTTGTAAAATGCCTTTTATTGTATTATTTTACCCTTGTTGCAGACCTAATCTTTCACTCTTAAAATATGAAATATTCCATTTCAACACATTTCCAATGCTATTTAAGATGTAATGTAAATGCATTTGTAAAGTAACACTGAAATTGTTTGTGGCTTTTTATATAAACATTAAAAAATAAACGACAGACCTTACCTGTGATGCATGCATGTCCATTAAAAAAGTGTGAAAAATGTGTTTTAAGAGAGTTTATTTTCTGAAAGCCCACAGGGCCAAAAGTGCCCGTAGTCTAGAAAACATCCATATATTATACTCGTGCCTGGAGAATTACAGTAGTTTTAATTACCTGTGTAGAAAGGTGGGTGTTGGTAGTGCTTTCGTCCATCATCTGAATATATAACCAAATATGCATTTGTTTCGTCTGACTGCCCCTTCATCTGAATGCTGGACTCAAACCAGTTACCTGAAGGTAAAGCAGTCACGACCATACCATTATTTGTACCGCTGTTAACAATCCATTTGGTCACCTGTCAATAATTAAGAAGTTATTGAGACAGCGACACAAGCAAAGCGATTGCACATTATTTTCTTCTACGCAGTGATATTTTGTCAGTGTTGGGAAGTAACTAGTTACATGTAACTAAATTACATAATTTAATTACAAAATAAAAGTAATTGTAATCAGTTACAGTTACTGAGAAAAAATGTGTAATTAAATTACAGTAACTTATTAACTTACTTAATTACATAATTTAATTACAAAATAAAAGTAATTGTAATCAGTTACAGTTACTGAGAAAAAATGTGTAATTAAATTACAGTAACTTATATGTTAACGATTACAAAGGGGTTACATTAGATTTTTTTTTACGCATACCCACATACAAATTTTACTGATTTCTTTCATAAATTGCATTGACTGCTCTAAAATATGAGACACCAATATTTCAGGAGTTTAGGACACAGAATATGACACATGCTTATTAAATACCTTTATTTCTTATTTGGGTTTATTTATATGCTTTATTTTTTTTAAGATTAACTGTTTTTCCAAGCCATTGTTAAATTTCTGTCATAACTATAAAGATTTGATTTCAAAAACAGTATCATAGCTCTTAAACTATTTCTTGTTATGGTTTAAATCTCTATTTAAGATCAGAATGATCTCAAAATAAGTCTGATTTTGTGGTGGCTGAGCTTCAAAATTAAATTATTATAATCTGAATTCAGATGATGAAGGATTTCAAAAGCGACCGTAATCACTACTGTAAGGTTAACGCTGCGTGGTTTAAATGTGATTAACAGTAGAAAACATTAGAAATTTAGAAAAGTAATCAAAAAGTAATGAAATGTAATCAGTTACATTACTTTAAGTAATTGAAATAGTTACACTACTTATTATATTTTATATAGGGTAACGTGTAATCTGTAATCTATTACATCTCCAAAGTAACCTTCCCAACACTGTATTTGTTTACCATTTGAGTGATGTTGAAGACCTCCCATCCTGTGGTGTAGACGGGTAATAACCTTGAGCTTATCAAGTTTCCTCGCCAAGGTTTAGGTCTGCTGTCCAGCACTTCATACAGGTCAACCTAAAACAACACATTTTGGAATATTATTTACATTTTTACATGCAAATTCGCAATTATATTCCTAATTGTGTTTACAGAGTTTCAAAATATTCAGTATCCAGAAAAAGTATATTACAAGTTAGACAGCGAGCATATTTTTGCCAGACAGAAATTTGAGGTATTATCCATAGCAAGTGCAGGTCACTCGAGCACTTTCTCAGCATCATAACTGGAGCAAACACTAACAGAATATAACTTTATTTTAGATTTACATATATCCGCAAAAACATCAACATTTTGTTTTGCAATATGGGTTGCTCAAGATGAACATCAACCGCTTAAGCCTTGAGCATTTCCTATTAAAGCTCCTTATAAGCAATACACTACAAGCTACATTTTCAGGCACTGCTTAATTTTGGAATTTTGGGCTATTTGGCTTTTCATAACTCTTTCTTTCAGACTAGTGGAAAGAAAACATGCAAAATATACTTTTAAGTGTGTATTTAATTGCACTTTATCTTGTGTCTGTAGATTTTATTTCCAATACATATATTTAAAGCGTTTGTTTTTCTCCACTTCAGTAGCACTACTTTACAGTTTTATATATATATACCATATATATGTGTGAACAAACCCCTATGTAAAAACCTTACATAAATGTAAAAACCATATCTATTTTTTTCTGTCTATTGACATATTTTCTGATTTATAGAAGTGATAAAAGAGATATAAATTCCCCTCTGTAAAAACCTAATATGTCAACAAAATGAAACAATAATTTTGAACCTGGCTTATCCAAAGTTTAGATTTCTGTTCTGGAAATATATTTAAATCAGTGCATATTTACAGTTTTTCTCGATTGCTTAAACACATTTCTTGAAATTATGCCTCCTTTTTGCGAATCCATAACTTCTAACTCACTTCCCCAAACTTCCTATATTCAGGTCAAAATTAAGCTATCCACTCAAAACAACGTAATCTTGCTGAAAAAACAAACTTTGCTCTCAGACATGACACACAAATCCTCAAAAACACACACACTACAACACAGTCTTACACACTGATGAGATCAATTCAAAACAATACTAAAATAAACGGTAATAAGTGTTGCTTGAGGTACTCCCCAAGTGTTTTATTCCTTAATTTAATGTAGAGTACAGTACAATACACAAACAACAGCAAAAATAATAATTCTGCCCCAGCATCCCGTCGTTGGTCTGGGACAGGCCAAAGAACCTCTTCATCATCACAGGCTATATTAGCCCTGGCCAGACAGCGGGGGTGAAATCCTCTCGCATGCCTGATCCAACCCTGCCACGCATCAACTGAAATATCGGAGACTGCTTGTCTTCTTGCCCTTGCCCTTCCTCTTTCTCTTCCATGTTGTCATCCTTCTCCTCACTCTTCCTCGTCCTTCATTTCTTTCTCTACTCCCTACTCCTTCTCCTCCTCGTCCTTCATTTCTTTCTCTACTCCCTACTCCTTCTCCTCCTCGTCCTTCGTTTCTTTCTCTACTCCCTACTCCTTCTCCTCCTCGTCCTTCGTTTCTTTCTCTACTCCCTACTCCTTCTCCTCCTCGTCCTTTGTTTCTTTCTCTACTCCCTACTCATTCTCCTCCTCGTCCTTTGTTTCTTTCTCTACTCCCTACTCCTTCTCATCCTCGTCCTTTGTTTCTTTCTCTACTCCTTCTCCTCCTCGTCCTTCATTTCTTTATCTACTCCCTACTCCTTCTCCTCCTCGTCCTTTGTTTCTTTCTCTACTCCCTACTCCTTCTCCTCCTCGTCCTTTGTTTCTTTCTCTACTCCCTACTCCTTCTCATCCTCGTCCTTTGTTTCTTTCTCTGCTCCCTTCTCCTCCTCGTCCTTCGTTTCTTTCTCTACTCCCTACTCCTTCTCCTCCTCGTCCTTCATTTCTTTATCTACTCCCTACTCCTTCTCCTCCTCGTCCTTTGTTTCTTTATCTACTCCCTACTCCTTCTCCTCCTCGTCCTTCATTTCTTTATCTACTCCCTACTCCTTCTCCTCCTCGTCCTTTGTTTCTTTCTCTACTCCCTACTCCTTCTCCTCCTCGTCCTTTGTTTCTTTCTCTACTCCCTACTCCTTCTCATCCTCGTCCTTTGTTTCTTTCTCTGCTCCCTTCTCCTCCTCGTCCTTTGTTTCTTTCTCTACTCCCTACTCCTTCTCCTCCTCGTCCTTTGTTTCTTTCTCTACTCCCTACTCCTTCTCATCCTCGTCCTTTGTTTCTTTCTCTACTCCCTTCTCCTCCTCGTCCTTCGTTTCTTTATCTACTCCCTACTCCTTCTCCTCCTCGTCCTTTGTTTCTTTCTCTACTCCCTACTCCTTCTCCTCCTCGTCCTTTGTTTCTTTCTCTACTCCCTACTCCTTCTCATCCTCGTCCTTTGTTTCTTTCTCTACTCCCTTCTCCTCCTCGTCCTTCATTTCTTTCTCTACTCCCTACTCCTTCTCCTCCTCGTCCTTCGTTTCTTTATCTACTCCCTACTCCTTCTCCTCCTCGTCCTTTGTTTCTTTCTCTACTCCCTACTCCTTCTCCTCCTCGTCCTTTGTTTCTTTCTCTACTCCCTACTCCTTCTCATCCTCGTCCTTTGTTTCTTTCTCTACTCCCTTCTCCTCCTCATCCTTCATTTCTTTCTCTACTCCCTACTCCTTCTCCTCCTCGTCCTTCATTTCTTTATCTACTCCCTACTCCTTCTCGTCCTTTGTTTCTTTATCTACTCCCTACTCCTTCTCCTCCTTTGTTTCTTTATCTACTCTCTACTCCTTTTCCTCCTCGTCCTTTGTTTCTTTCTCTACTCCCTACTCCTTCTCCTCCTCATCCTTCATTTCTTTCTCTACTCCCTACTCCTTCTCCTCCTCGTCCTTCATTTCTTTATCTACTCCCTACTCCTTCTCGTCCTTTGTTTCTTTATCTACTCCCTACTCCTTCTCCTCCTTTGTTTCTTTCTCTACTCCCTACTCCTTCTCCACCTCGTCCTTCGTTTCTTTCTCTACTCCCTACTCCTTCTCCTCCTCGTCCTTCGTTTCTTTCTCTACTCCCTACTCCTTCTCCTCCTCGTCCTTCATTTCTTTCTCTACTCCCTACTCCTTCTCCTCCTCATCCTTCGTTTCTTTCTCTACTCCCTACTCCTTCTCCTCCTCCTCTGTGGTGTCCTTGACCTCTTCCTTCACGTCTCTCTGGATCCATTGTTTCAAACATGAATACAGTTTTTCTCAGTCGCTTTGGTGTATTTCTCGAATCATCCTTACTGTAAAATTTGCAAAGAAGTATGTGCATTTTTCAATTTGTGCATAACAATTCGTACAAACAGCACCACACAATGGATTTCCTGCAAAAGCCTGTAACTTACTCAAAATAGTTCATCTCTCAAAAGTAAGTATTTATGTCAATGAACATATCAGTGCCATCAGAATGAAAAGTCCTTGTGTCATTGATCACAAACAAGAGTCAAAATGCTTAGTCATGTTGTCAATATAACAGTGCTCTCTGTTAGTATTACCTGATGTAAACTATGGCAACAGTCTGGATGACAGTTACTGTACTGAAATGCAGAAGGCTGCACTTCTTATGTACAGTATGTAATAGATCAATTTCAAAAGTACAAATTTATACATTACTGTATGTGGGATATTGATTGAAAAAGACTGGATATGATTCACAGTTACACTTTTACTAGTGGTCTGACCAAAAAAAAACAACACCAACAACAAATAAAAAAACATTACAACGTCATAGTGAAATAGAAAAGAAAAATAAATATTATTTTTCGCACAAATGCGAAAATAAAAAAATGAGAAAGTCCATCGTCAGAATTTGTAACTCTTGTGTTGTCCTCTGTCTATATATGCTTTCCAATTGAAGGTTCATGAGATGCACCTTTGAGCTATTTCAGAGAACTGGTTTGTCATTGGTTGATCTATATTCTCTTCATTAGTGAAAGTCAAGATTCACTTGAACAATTCATGCCAAATTTATAAAAAGTCTAATAGAAATGTGTAGAAAATACGCTTGACAGTTTATGACATCTAGATCAACCATTTTGCATTTACCATAATGACTTATACGATGCACTAATGACTATGTTTTGAGGGGTAAGAGAACTATATAATACATTTTGAGCAACATGACAATATTAACTGATGATGTAGGAAACGCAGACACATGTACATAATCAGTTGCATCAATGTACCAAAGCAATCACAACTTGTTCAAAAGAATGATACACTGCTTTTATGATGTGCACAAGTGACGAGATGATGTGGAGGTTGAACAAGTAGTTTGAGAATTTGATTTCTGATCTGAGAAATGCACCAAAGCCTCTGAGAAACACTGTAAGCTGACTTTGGCCCTTCATCTCCATCGAAGGATCTGATTGGTGTGTGATACATTTTGACTCCTGGGTAACTGTGTGCTAATTGAGCTCAAACTTTGACTGAGTGAACAATATTGAATGCTAGTGCTTTCTAAATGAGCACATGGTGTAAACACTGAGAAATGTAGGGATTTGTGTAGAGTTTTGCAATAACAGTTCACCAAATCTGAACAGTGTTTATAGTTCAGAGAAATGGGTGTGCTTTTTTAATAATTGTGTTATGGTTTTGAAATTTTAGTTCAAAAGCCTGAGTATATTGTTTTAGTAATTGATAAAAAATGTAATTAGATAATACCTCATTTCCATATTTAAACATACTTTTTTTGTTTTTTAAAGAAACATACCGTAATACAATGTTGGCAATTCTTAAAGGAGTAGTTCACTTCCAGAACAACAATTTACAGATAATTTACTCATCCCTTTGTCATCCAAGATGTTCATGTCTTTCTTTCTTCAGTCGTAAAGATTTTAGGAAAACATTTCAGTAAATTTCTCCATACAATGGTCTTCAATGGTGCCCCTGAGTTTGAACCTCCAAAATGCAGGTTACATGCAGCTTCAAAGGGCTCTAAATGGTCCCAGCCGAGGAAGAAGGGTCTTATCTAACGAAACGATCGGTCATTTTCATAGAAAAATATATTTTTAACCACAAAAGGTGGTCTAGCACTAGCGCTGGGATGCGCGTCCGCGACGCTATGTAATCACGTCAAAAGTTCACGCGTGACGTATGCGGAACTACAGAGCCAGTGTTTACAAAGCGAACGTGCAAAGAGTAAGTGTAAAGGAGTCAAACGCTCTTTACTGACAAGGTGCAACGATGTCGGACGATTTGGAAGTTGGAGGAGAAAACGGGATGGAGTTTTTCGCCGTTCCCTACCTTTTTGAGCCGGAATACACAGACAATGAACTCATGGTGCGTTCAAGTCATGTCGGATACATCGTATTTACGAGTTGAACGCACATGAACGCCACCACAAAGTCGTTATTACGAGTAGGAAACTCGAAATTTTCTTTAAGCCCCGAGTTTCCAAGTTGTGGGCGTGTCAGTGAAAAAACGTGTCGGATGCAATGGACGCAGCCAAAGACTAAAGATATGCAGCGTCAGTAAAGTTGTTGAAATGAATAAAATTATATATGTTTTGTAATGTACAATAAAACTATATAAGTTACACATACAAAATATTATATTATTGTATAATTATAAAATAATATATAATTATTCAGTTTACATCACCTTCATAAATTAAATAAAAACAGAAAAAAGAAAACACACAATGATGCACATTCTTCATACATCATTTTATAGATGTAGAGTTAAAAAAAATAATTGAATTTTATATAGAAAAGTTAAATCGCCATCTTGTTCCGACCAAAGTGACTTGAACGCACCCGACGTCGTAATAACGACTTGTCTACTCGTAAGTACGAACGTCCGAGGAGGACTTGAACGCAGCATCAGACAGAGAGAGGAGACACAAGCCTCGGACAGACCGCGTTCAAACGAGACGTGGTGGTGCACGTGTGGAAAATGCCAACCATTGCCAACGGAGCAGGAGTCTCAATGCTGTCACGAATGGACCACATCTGTTCCACTGTTGGAAACAATCGGCGAGTCATGTGGTGAGACTGCGTTACAGAACACAGTGGTTTCCCACCGTTACTGAGCATCAGCGTCTTGGAGGTGTTTTGCAGTTTGCCCTCAATAAACTGGACACACCGTCCGAGGCCACAAGGACCTGGTGACACCCTAACAGCCGTTTAGTGTGACTACTTATACTGTCAAACGATTGATCACATCCAAAATAAAAGCTTTTGTTTACATGATATATGTGGCCGAGAGAGCTCAACCGAGAGCGTGCTGTGTATATTTATGTATATATAAATACACACACATAAGCATAAATACACAAACATATGCATGTATATATTTCAGAAAAAAACACCTGCAAATTAAGAAAACAACTTCGTCAATTTTACAACACACGCTGCAAATGCTCACAACACAACCAAATAAAGAAACGCGCTGCAAATAAAATTCTTTAAATTGGTTGTGTTGAGCATTTGCAGCACCTGCTGTCAAATTAATGTTTTCTTGATTTGCTGGTGCTTTTTCTATTTGCATATGTTTTCTGAAGTTGCAGCGCGTTGTGTATATTTATGTATATATAAATACACACACATGCATGTATATTTCAGAAAAATACGTTGTTTATATATTAAATATTTATTTATAATATAAATTATATGAATATTAATATAGACGTAAATATTTTCAAAATATATACTGTGTGTGTTTATGTATACATGATAAATATACACAACACATTATGCAAACAAAACCTTTTATTTTGGATGTGATTAATCGTTTGACAGCACTACTACGACTATATATTTAAACTGATTATTCACTGCACACATCTTTGATTTTACAGTCAATACAGGCTGGTGGCATACAGACTGGTACTAGAATGGATGCTGAAAGAAGAGAGACTAGGAAGAAACGACAGGAGAGTTTTTCCTTCTTGTGTCGTCAGCACCATTAGAAATTCATACCCATCTCCTTCAGGATATTATGAGGGCTTTAGAGAAGCAGAAGATGCTTTTGGTGTATTGTAACAATATAAGTTACAGGAGTTTTGTTACTTTAACATTCAGTATCATTTATTTTTGTATTTACATCAACACAGTCAACTTCTTTTGCTGTTGTCTCAAATGTATGTTTATATAAAGGAATAAGAAAGTTGAGGTAACTTCAGTCGTTGTGGTGTAAAAGCAACTCAGTAATATTCACAGTAACACAAGAAGTAAATCTGTGGTGCAATGGTGTATTCTGTCTTTCCCTAAATAACACTAAAGGAGTAAAACTGTAACAAAAAGAGAACTAAAATTAATATATAACATTTTACAGTTCGCTCTTAGTAATTTTAAAGTAAATTATTTTCCAAATCTTGATGGACCTCGTGCTTGTCGGGCCTTGGTTTAATTAAGGCAATGTTTCAATTCAGAGTCTGTCTGAATCGTTGAGTGGTGGGTTCGTAAATCACTTTGGCTACCCATTCTTTGGTATGTTTCGGGAGAACAACATTGTACCTATGTACTCCTATTATAAAAACAGAATAATTTTTGTTTTTTTTTTTTCTATGGCCTGGTTTCACAGACAGGGCTTAGACTAAGCCAGGATTAGGCCATAGTTCAATTAGGACATTTAAGTCATTTTTATTAACATGCTTAGAAAAAAACATTACTGGTGTTCATCTTGAGACAAAACAAAGGCACTGATATATTTTAAGATCAATCAGAGCAAGTTTCTTTCAGTTGAAACAGCTCAGACTTACATTTAGTCCAGGACTAGGCTTAAACCTCATCTGTGAAACCGGGGGTATATGTATTGATTACATATTAAGTACAGAACATTGCCTTTTCCTTATTACCTTTATGAACACAAATATATTTTCACAATCCTACTTTTTGCGTCATTTTTTAAAAGTACAGTAAGTTTGTTTCCACCAGTAGTGGTCGTGGCGTGATGCTGACCAATACTTTCGTTGTGGTCAAGGATAGCTAGCCGTGTTCTTGCAGCCATGGAAGCATAATGAAAATGCAGGTTCTTTGATCAGCACTTCAGTAGGACAGACTGGAACACCAAGTTTTCCTATAAATAAAAGAAACAACTTATTATCAGATGTACCTAAAATAACATTATTATGTATATAACATTAACTTACAGGTGTGTTTGAAAAGAGCCATTTGCCACAAATCATTTAAAAGTCCTTTGTCCAGGACAAGAGTCAGTAGTGTGTGGAAGACACACGAGTCTTTTTCAAGCCATTTTTTTTTTTCATTGCTCCTCAGGACTGAGATCACCGTGTTTTTTCATGCTTTCCTTCTTCAGTCCAACTGTGCACACCTGTTATGTGATAAAGAAGGGACTATCACTTCTCGATCAACTCCTGTATAAATACATACATACCAAAATATGTAATTATTAAAATAACTGAACTATAAGCCCTAAAAGATAGATGTTTGTGGTACAACAACCCCACTATTTTAAACCTTACAAGAACAAAATGTAGGTCCCTATTAGGGTTGTCACGATACCATAAAAATGTCTTACGATACTATACCAGCTGAAGTATCACGATACCATGCAGTATTGTGTTAATTTAAAATTCAATTCTAAAAAAAGAATCAATTTCATAAATAAATAGATGTAAATGAAAACAGACAATATTTTTCTCTGAATACTTAATTAATGTGAATGAATGACTGGCTATTGTTATCATGAAATTATCTAAAATCTTAGCACTGCACAGAAGCTGCATGAAGTGACATTTAGATGTGCATTTATACATTTAGACTGTATTTATAATTACATAAATAATGTTATGAGATTAATGTTTTAAATACTAAATTCTGAATATAGAAATATGTTGGAAAATAATGTAATATCCTACTTTTAGATGGGAAACTTAAAACGGCCAGCAGGTGGCAGAAGTTCGTGATTGAATCACTGAGTCATTCAAACGATTCTTTCAAAACAGCTGAATCCTTCAGAAGTGAATCAAATGACTGTTTTTATGAATGGTTTTTAGTCACTAGTGAATCAGTGATTCAGAGACAACGCGGATTCGGATTCAACACAGAAACGAAACAAAAACAGCACTCTTGCTCGTGTCATATTGCCGAACTGTCAGGAGCATTTTTTGATCGCATATCTTGAAATTTCTAAGTTAGCAGAATGTATATTAAAACATAACATTAGAAATGAATAAAACAAATATATATATAATGATTGATAAGAACCAAGTGCAAAGTGCAACTATTACACCTGTTCTAGAAGTGGTCAAATTAATAAAACTGCGAGAATACGTTCTTGTAAGATATTATGATGTTGAATAAGTGATGCTTGAGCTGCTGTTTTTTAAAATGACATCAGACGGTCTGAATCAGACCCTTTCTTCTGATAAACTGCAGCATGAACAACGACGTGCAAGTGAACTTCTCATTGCAAACTGAACTGAAGCGTCGGGAAACACTCAATACAATATAAAGCGTATACACAGACTAAACTACACAGAGCACAGCAGAAAGACATTTGGCAACTTGTAATGTTTCTGCTGGCATGCATGTTCAAATGAACGTTTTAAACAGAGTTCCTGCCGTGCATACTACATATCTTACGGTACTACCTTATGGACGATACTACCGTTTAAAAAATGCAATGGCACCGCGGGTATTTTTAAGCTTTAGTATCGCGATACTACCGTAGTACCGGTGTATCGTGCAACCCTAGTCCCTATAAGGAATAAAGTATAACAAACCATACTAAAAAAAAAAAATCTAATCCCCAGAAATGCGGATTGTACCTTGTAATAGTGATTAGGGACTCTAATATAACATTGGTACATTATTTTACAAACTATGTCTACGTAATGCCCCCATTAAACATATGAATGTGCGTGTGTGCATATTTTACGAAATTAAAATTAGTATTAAAACATTAAATAACTTACGCTAGGGTCACCTCCAAAAGTTGCACAGGAATACCATAAGTGATTACAAATACTTCGTATCCAAGGCTGCAGGTCTCCATTGTCCTTATATCTTGACACCGAGAGCAGCTTTTGGGAAAATCCTGAAGAAATATATTACAAATTATCAAACCATGATCATGGAGGGAGAATAGATTGCATACAAAGATTGTAGTAGGTCACAGCTGATTGTAGATAATTGTTGATACATTGCAACCAAAACAGGTAAAGATGAATAAATTAGCTTTCTTCTACACAGCTTTTGGGAGAAATCATGAATTAAATTTTGATGTAGATATGACTATTACTTTGTTGTGAGACGGTTACCTTTGACAACATGCCATATATCAAATTTGTGGCGGATGTTGGGATATTCCACACGCATAATTTTTCTAATAGATGACGATCTGTCTGTCGTCAGCACATTGATTTCAATTCCTTCCTCTAGTAGTTTGTTTACACTTCTTTTGAAACCTATTGGTTCCACGGCCCCAGAACTAGATGCTTCAGAAACCTGACAATTAAAACATACGAGACAAACAAGGTGTGTATATTGACATTATTTCAGAATTAGGATGAAACAATGCAAAAATATCCAGTAATGTGTGTAGTTATGAACTTCATTTTAAAATAATTAACATTTACTAAGGTTACTTTTAATTAATAACATACGGGATGTAAAAGTGTCATGTAAACTAACCTGAATCGACTCAAAGTGCACAATCTTGTCTGTTGTGTCATCCATTAAACTGTACATGTTATATTTGGCTGGAAATCCTGGGCTGAAAGAACCACAAGTACAAAACATTTCAGTAGTGTTACATTTTTTAAATTGTCCCCTAGATAGATAGAAAGTACATTTACTTGCCTGTCTGTAAGGATCCACCCGCCAGCGGCCTGGTCGAAGGTTTAATGCATGTTTGGTCAATTTTAGTCTAGCTCCGTGTTCAATCTGACTCCAATTTCAAGTGATCATTAAATTTAGGCAATATTTATAATCAAAAACTGATCACAGCTATGGATTGTTTATCAGTTTAGATATTTGATTATTCTGGAAATCCCATACTTTCAATTATTCGTTCATTAACGACCCAGTGTCACTTAGCAATTCACTCGGCCAACTGTGAACGCACGGCACAACTCGCCAGTCCTGGACTTACTCAGAGGATACAGGGTGATTAGATACCTTAAAGTTGGCTGCACCCTGCTAACACATAACAAAAAGTGTACTTTTCCCTAATCACAAAAACTGTAACTTGTTAAGTGACAGACAGAAATCAGAAGACCCCTAATGACGAGCCCCCGCTTCATTCATTGGTACTTCAGTATGATCTATATTGGACGCAGATTTGCAGAAACACTTGACTACGATTTTAATCTACTAGAAAAAAAATATTTCAGAAGAGATCAGAATAAATCCAATATAACAATTTATTATTAGTCAGGTAAAATTGTATCATGCCGATTACATAGCCAATTCAATGATATCAAGTCATATCAATACAAAACATCAAATTCTCAAAGATGAATCTAAGAGTAAAAATGTATACCTGACTTCAGGAAGATACATCCCAGGTGAAAATCAAGTGTACTTCCATAATGTACTTAAAGTGCTCTATTTTCGCACACTAATTTTGTACTTAATATACTAAAAATGAATCTTTAGTACTTCTTAAGATAAACTTAAGATCATCTAAGTGTACTCAACTGTGCTATTTTGAGACACCATGAATATAAACTAAAATGAACCATCTTTCATACACTAGAACACTCAAGTGCACTACAAGTGGTAACTACATTTTTTTTTTAATACAGAGATAGTATGTTAAAAGTGCATTTTAGTTCATATTCACGGTGTCTCAAAATAGCACAGTGTAGTGGCCCAATCGTTGATATGAGTAAATGTTGCTCCAGTGAAAAGTGTGCATGCAGAAACAGGGAGGTTATTTGCAGGCATTCCTCTAACATCAGTGCATGAACTCCACTGTCCCTTGTGGTTTTGTTCACATTTCCAGTGAACACGGAAAAGACTTCCCACTGTTGTTTTTCTGGTTTCTGTTATTAGTGAGCCACATTCTTGACATCTCTTGAAAAGCTCCATGATATTGGGCTGGCTTACAATCCATTTGTTTGTTTTCCAAAGCATTTCACGTTCCTCATCTTCTGTGCTTGGGGCTGAAGTTGATGTTGAACTGAGTGGCTGGAAACTAATGTCTTTTTGGTCAGATGGAGGATCTGTGGATAACATGCTAATGTCAAGCTCCACATGTTCCTCTGATTGCTCTTCAGTGCGTGCTGGTTGAGTATACCAGGGATGCTGTGAAATTACATGGATTACAGTTGGATTACATTATAAATGAATATTAATTGTGACCCTGGAGCACAAAACCAGTCTTAAGTCGCTGGGGTATATTTGTAGCAATAGCCAACAATACATTGTATGGGTCAAAATTATTATTTTTTCTTATATGCCAAAAATCATTAGGATATTAAGTAAAGATCATGTTCCATGAAGATATTTAGTGAATTTCCTACCGTAAATATATAAAAACGTATTTTTTGATTAGTAATATGCATAGCCAAGAACTTCATTTGAACAACTTTAAAGATGATTTTCTCAATATTTAGATTTTTTTGCACCCTCAGATTCCAGATTTACAAATAGTTGTATCTAAGCCAAATATTGTCCTATCCTAACAAACCATACATCAATGGAAAGATTATTTATTCAGTTTTCAGATGATGTAGAAATCTCAATTTCGAAAAATTGACACTTAAGACTGGTTTTGTGGTTCAGGGTCACAATTAGCAATATGAAATAAGTTGTAGTGGATTTATCACAATTAAACTGTGCAGTTCACATGAAAGAACTAAAAAAATAAATACAACATTTGTTATGTCTATTTCCCAGTGTGTTCTGGTTAAACAATTTTTATTTATTTATTTATTTATTGCTAAGGTTTGCATATGGTGGTGTGCTCTTAATGACAGCTTTCCTAAAAATATATCCTATTCCTAAAATAAGAAATATCCCAATATATCGCCTTGCTTACAGTATCGCAATATATCGTATCGCAACCCCTGTATCGTGATACGTATCGTATCGCCAGAATCTTGCCAATACACAGCCCTAATTTCTAATGGATAACACAAAAAGCATAACTGGTTCATAATTCCACTTGTTTAGCTGCTCAGAAATATTGGTACTTGTGTTACCAAAATGTTATCTTTCCTGTAGCTCAAATGGTAGAGCATGTCGCTAGCAACGCCAAGATCATGGGTTCGATTCCCAGGGAAAGCAAGAGCTGATATAAACTGTAACTGCAATGTAAGTCGCTTTGGATAAAAGCATCTGCTAAATGCATAAATGTAAATGTACTTACAGACTGGTGGGAGTGCATTGAAGGGAAGGCATAATATGCCCCAGATGTGGATGGTTTGGTCCTTTTTTGCTCCGTTTCTGGACTTGTGAGCAGTAAACAAAGTCTAGAATGGGCATCTGTTAATTGTCTTGTAGTTCCTGGACCACAGTCCTTTGGTTTTACTGGTGTTGACTGTGTAACATTAGCCAAAAAGACTCCAGCTGCCTGGACCTCCAGCTCTGCTTCATTTTGCGTTGCTAGGGACTCTTGGTTGTCATGAGACCAATACTTAGGAGTTAACAAAAGAAACATTACAGTTCAATACGTTTTTAACAGGAAGACATTAGTAATAAACACGACAAGATGTCGAATACTTTAAAAAACATACCTTTTCTTGCTTTATAAACGTTATGGGCACAGACGACGATTTCAGTAAACGAGGCTTTCCTTGCTCGGACGGGCGATAATCATCGTCGCAGAAATGATCACTGCACACTCTTTTTTGCTCCAGGGCATGTGAGGGTGTGTTTATATCCAGGTGCAGAGCGAGCAGCCACAGCTTCAGTCGCGCAGGGTTTGTTAAAGGAAATTTGTGAGCAGTCACTTCATCTCCTAGCGGACGTAATCTTTTAGGTTTAAAACGATTTTCACATCCAGGGTACACACACGAACGGACCATTTTAAACAAAAAACTGACACAAAGACATATAACTTTGTGTCAATCCACACGCGACAACTTTGGAGCGGTGCTCTTTCTCCACACAATAGTAAACACTGGGTCTGTAGTTCACGCGTGACCTTTCGACGTGATTACGTAGTACGTAGCGTCGCGGACGCGCATCGCAGCGCTAGTGCTAGAGACGAGCTTCAGAAATCTCTGAAGGGGATACTTCAGTGTATGAATGGGTTATTAATGCTATTTCACCTAAACTGTTATATTAGGTTAGGGCAAATTGTTACAGATCTTCAAAATGTGAAATGCATTTATCGGAGGTTCTAATGTTAAATGTAACGATTTCTGGATTAGAAAAGCCCTTATTGAGAAGTTTAGTTGTCATCCTAAAGCATTTTATAAGTGGAAATTAAATGACCCTTTTCTTTCTACTATTAAAATATGGGCTGGTATTAACAAGTTTCTGTTACAAGCAGGGGCGATTCTAGGATTTTCATTTTAGGGGGGCTCAGCCCCCAATGAGGGTATAATAATAAAAAATAAATAAATATTTTTTTTAAAAAATGGATTAATAGGGTAGGATGGTATACTAAACTTATTGCAGTATTCCACTG
Organism: Aspiorhynchus laticeps; assembly: GCA_023376895.1. Taxonomy (NCBI): domain Eukaryota; kingdom Metazoa; phylum Chordata; class Actinopteri; order Cypriniformes; family Cyprinidae; genus Aspiorhynchus; species Aspiorhynchus laticeps. The sequence goes on from CM041809.1 coordinate 1,714,226, forward strand.
TATTGCATAGATGGGTATAACATCCGAGTACTGAATAAGCCAAATACAAGTCTACCTGATCTCTCTCTCACACACACACACACACACACACACACACACCTGTTTACTGTACAAACCCAAAATTTTACTGTTTGCATTACTAGTACAAATCTCTTTCTATGCTCAAGTACAAACAGAAATAATATTAGGTTCTATATAAATTCAATTCAAACAATATATATATATATATATATATAATTATATATATTTATATACAAAACACACACACACGTTTCAATCTCTGTCAATCACTCTGATATGCAATTAAAATGAGTGCACTGACTGAGTGCTGTCTGTCACTGTCTTTAATCATTTCTATGCATAACTGTATGGTAGTTAATGCCACATGCACTGTAATATCATGTTCTATATTGAAAGCTACATTTTCAAATGAAAATAGCAATAACGTGATCGTTGTATAAAGTATGCATTCATATGTGTTTGAAGAAAACAGCTGTGGTGTGATGAGTGGTGATGCAGCGAAAACTTTACAGTAGATTGGAAACCGATTGCTCTCCCATGACGTTTTGTAAACTGTATTTATGACAAAGAACTGCATAGATGTAGATACTATAACAATCTGTCGATAAACACCTCTGCGCCACCGCAGTCTGTGGATTGAAGAACGCGCAGAAAGATGGAGAGGAGCCGAAGTCTGCTGCGTTTTCATTTGACATTTAAAGGGGAAGAATCGCAAGATTTTTAGGGGGGCTGAGCAGAAATTTAGGGGTGCTAAAGCCCCCCTAAAAATGGCCTAGCGACGCCCATGGTTACAAGATGAAAGAACTTCACTATAAAATGATTCATATCCCTGTAATTCTTTACTCTTCATATCTCTTCACAATGCACTTTCTGTAACTCTAATTTGGAAACAATATCACACTTATTTTTTTGAATGTGATTATGCAAAGGATTTATGAAAGAAATGTCTTGGCTTGTTTTCTCAGCTTACAACAACTTTTTAGATTTTAAATAATTAATGTACTATTTTTGATTTGGGATCAAAGGAGCTGGATGATGTGTTAAAACTGTTAACTCTTTGTGGCTTATTTCATCTTCACAAATGTAAAGTTACTGATTTTATGCCCAATTTGATGATTTTTTTTTGTATTGATTTGAAACTATTTTATGAATCTCTCTGCTCAGCACTTAATAAGAAAGCTGCTAAAACAACCGTATTGATGGAAAAAATGACTTTGATGTGAGTCCTGAGTATTCTCTGAAGTTTTCATCTTAGTTATTTTTTATTTTAATTTATTTATGTTTGTTTGATTGATTGATTTTATTATTATTTTTAAAGATGTTTTGTTAACTTTTTATTTATGTTTTTTTATGTTTATATTTATTTTTTGTTATTAATTATTATTTGTATTTACTGTTTTGTATTTTGATTATGTATGCATTTTATTGCTTTGACTGTATCCCCTGCGAATGTTATATGTTTAATAAAAAAAAAACAAAGTGCTAGAAGAGCTTTTGTGGTTAAAAAGTATATACAT
>CM041809.1:1720763-1725763 GCA_023376895.1 Aspiorhynchus laticeps
AGCTTGCACCAGTTGCTTTTATAGTGTGCACATTGTAGGCTACTCTAAAGAATAATGGTTCTTTTATTTCAACATTTATTTCAACATATTCTAGTGTTTGGGTAGTTTTTGTGTAACCCAGCTCCTGACAGTCGCGTTTGCGGATCATTGCAGGGCGGGCTTCAGAATGTCGTAGGGGGGGGCTAAGCCCCCCCAAGCCCCCCCTTGACGCCGGGCCTGGTGAAAACACAGAGACAATGATAGCTTTAGCAATTAGCCTTACAGAGTGCCAAGAAGCTCTTTCAGAAGGCAATTTGGAAAACAAACGCGTGATACTTACTTTGTCTGGAGCTGACGTTCGTGCACGAAGCGTTGGTATTAATTCATAAACATTTAGGGGACGTTACCATTTTTTTCCGGGATATTTCCTTTGAAAATGAAATTTAAGCACAGTGTCCTGGGCTCAGATGGAGGAGATTATGCGACTCCTATGTTCATTAGTGCATCCTAAAACACAACACTTGTAAAGCCTCTTTGGTGCTGACAGTGTATATATCTCCAGTAATGGCGGACCGCATCTTCTCACTCAGGGCTGTGTTTATGCTAATAGGGCAGAGAGCGTCACAAATGAGCAGGACTTGTTCCCCTCGGTGACGAGTACAGAGGGAGAATCTGAAACAGCTCGTTTAGAGAGTCTGTTTATGATTGATTGGTTTTATAAAACAATGAGTTGGTGGATTTTTAACATTATAGGCTGGATGTTTTCACACACTGCAGCCACACAACTGTGTTCAAACACCTTATAAAAGTAATTTTTGCATAATAGGTCCCCTTTAAACTTAGTCAGCCCTCATCCTGAAGGTCCTTTTTTTGTGTCTCACCTGCTCTGAGTTAAACAACAGATTTTGGTGAGTATATTTTTCGTTATATACTTTAGTAGGCTACTTGTATTTATATTTGTGCAAAGATCCTGATAATTCAGTCCTACAAATAAAGAATTAATTTTTTTTTTAATTATTATTATTATTATTTAGTTAGCAACACCAGAAAACAAAATGATTGCCAGATTTATTCATAATTTCAAGATTTAGTGACTTTTTTTCTGCAGTATTTTTGACTTGTTTTACAGTACACATATCTAAACATTCTTATGTAAATCAAAATACCTGCAGTTCAGAAGCTAAATTACTTAAGGAATTAAGCCATGCTTTTTGATTTTTTTTTTTTAATTAGGTGACTTTATGCTTAAAATAAGAAAAATATACCTGTCCAGTAAACTTAATTCAAAGAAAAAAAAAAAAATTCTCCTTTCCCCCATTGTTATATATTTGTTATTGTTTCAAGTAGTCACTTGATTTAGATTTTTTGAATTTTATTTTATTTTATTTTATTTTAGAAAACAAAACTTTAACAATGACTCATGTCATTTTGTCATTTTAAATCTTTATTTAAGAATGTTTAGATATTTTAATGAAAAACAAGACTAAAATACTTTTGTTATTTTTTAAATCAGTTTGAACCCATCCTAGGGTATGAATTAATTTATTTATTGAATGAAAGCTACATATTTCTAATATCTGACACAGTTGTATCTGCGTGATAATACTTCACATGTATTTTAGTTTTGTAGGCTGTTTTGTCCCAGTCCTCAGGAATCATTGAGATGATAACTCAATAAATAGCATATAGGGATAAACTTCTGATCTTTTGTGCTATAATCAACCTTGTTATTTACATGTTGTCTAACTGTGCAATGGTGAGGCTAGTTGATATTTGTGGCTATGCTGTCTTAAACCACAAGAAATGATCAGTTCTTCTCCACTAGATGGTGCTGATGACTAAGGAAACAACTTTCATTTCAGCACATCTGCAGGCGCTTGCTACTTGGCTGATGTTTTAAAGCAGAGAAGTGGGCATTTTTTTGCAGAAATGTATTACTTAATACTCAATGCTTTATACATATATATCCAATCTGCCTCACAGTTCAGTAGTTAGAGCTTTTTGAATTCATGCATTTAGAGTCTTTTAGAGACACAAACCAAAAGCACCCTGTTATTATTCCCCATTAAATATATCGTCCGGCGTTTCAAATTCCATCGGCTAATTATATACAGAATTACATAAACATTTTGACAACAGTCTTTAGGAGATATTCATAAAGATGAATGAGCTGTTCCATGCATGTGAGAAAAGATTTTTCTTTCTGAAAGTATGAGGTGAAATTCTTGGCCCGCTCGAGTCTAAATCTACAGGCTCTGTTGGCACTTCTGTAAACTGTATTCCTAATAATGGCCTCCCCCTTTTGTTCAACATCTCTTTGGGTCCAGAAGAGAACAGATGGAAGAAATTAAACAAGCACCAAGCCATTGCTGCTGTTCTATTAGATATCTGAAGAGAAAATACAATTATTGCTAAAGTGGAAACATACCGCTGGGGGATTACGGGAGGCCTGGCGATTTATGTTCTCAGAATGATTGAATTTTGGTTGACCTGGGGGTGAAGTGTTTAGGGCTGTTTGGGTTAAAGATGAGGAAGGTGAAGGGAGAGTTTACAGGAGCTGCTGTTTCATTTCTCATATCTCTGCCACTTAATTCTCATTTCCTCTTTTGAGAATCTGTTATGCTTAACAATTAGTCTGTTTGTTTAGAGGTGCTTTCTTGGAAAATGTACAGGTTTAAAGGAATAGCTCACCCAAAAATTTAAATGGGCGTAAAATGTATTCAACCTCAGGCCATCCGAGATGCAGATTAGTTTATTTCTTCATCAGATTTGGAGAAATGTGTCTCTGCATCAGTGTCTCAGCAATGGATGCTCTGCAGTGAATGGGTGCCGTCAGAATGAGAGTCCAAACAGCTGATAAAAACATCACAATAATCCACACCACTCCAGTCCATCAGTTAACATCTGGAGAAGACAAAAGCTGAAACAAATCCATCATTAAAGCATTTTAACTTCAAACCATCATTGGCCAAAATACCATAATAACGCTTCCTCTAGTCAAAAAGTGCATCTGCTGTTGTCTCTTACATCAAAATCCAGCCACATATTTGTTTAGAGCTGTTTTGGCTTGTAAACGGTGCTTGAGCTGATGCAGATTTCTCTCCAGATTCAGACCAGAACACTTTTTCACTGGAGGAAGCGTTATTATGGATTATGGACTCGTATTTTAGTTAAAAACATCTTGATGGATTTGTTTCTTACAAACACACAGCTTTTGTCTTCTCAAGATGTTAACTGATGGACCGGAGTGGTATGGATTATTGTGATGTTTTTATCATCTGTTTGGACTCTCATTCTGACGGCACCCATTCACTGCAGAGCATCCATTGCTGAGACACTGATGCAGAGACACATTTCTTCAAATCTGATGAAGAAATAAACTCATCTAATCTTGGATGACCTGAGGCTGAGGACATTTTCAGCAAATGTTCATTTTTGGGTGAACTATTCCTTTAACATCTCTTTGAGGATAAACAGCTCTTGATAGACGAGAGACAAACTCATGTTGATAAAATGAGTCTAGGACTGATTTTGTCCAGATATTACAAGCCAAAGCAGACACGACTCATGTTTAGGCATCTCCTGACTCATAAAATGATGAATGCATTGATTCAGCTTTTTACAGTAAGATGATATGTTCTTTTAATGGCTGTAGAAATTCTTCTCTAAATCACAGTCAGAGTTGGAGGAATTGCCTTCACCTGCCAAATGCGTGTTTGAAATATCTAACATATTAGATGTGTGTTAAGACCAAACCAGAGATGCAGTCATCATTTTATAGATTACAACCACATATTGAGGGCTTTGTGTTTTTCTTGGATGTTTTATTGGCTTGAAAACTGCATATATAAGATGATTTAATGATACTGTATACCTCGCAAAGAACTTGATAAATGTGAGGATATTTGTCAGAAAGTGTATCATTTCTCTTTCATTGACATACCTCGATCTAACCATAGTAATGAGGAGTGAGCCATGCGTTTACTTCATACCACAGTAAATCTATGGGTACTATGCAAGAAATGTAGTAAATCCTGTACATTGTGAGCATGTAGGCTGAAATTAAAGGAAGGGTAGAGACCTGTTTTCTGAGGAGGACAAAACAAAGAGATCTGTAAGTGAATGTGAACATGTTAACCTCACTGTTGGCAGATGAAGACTGGAGAATGAGCTTGGCTCTACAGCGTAATATTTTACAGTGTTTGACAGCTTTATGACATAAAAATGATGGGTGTTTGTTACGTGTAAACATAAGGGTTGATTTAGGGTGAGAAGTGAAAAATCATTTGAATTTGACCCTAAAAAGCTTACTGTAGGCTATCATAGATACACAGATTTCTAAGACCCCTAAATGATTAAGATAATCAAAACCTTGCTGAGAAACCTGCTGTACTCAATCTACTACAGGCCTTCTGTCGTCTGATAGTTTAGAGTTTTTAGCAAGTAAAAGGCCTTTAAGTATAATTTTAAAAGCAACTACTTTCAACTTGTGCTTCATGTGTCTTTTTGCTGTGAAATCTTTACTGATTTTTAGAAACTAAACAGAATGCATTTTTCATCTAAACAGATGAACATTTACTGAAGCAACTGAGGTTTACTTGATTCTCCATGAATCATCTTTTTTTTGTTATCAACATTTTATTTATTTATTTTTTTTCCACACATAATACAACACAGCATCCAAAATATAACAAAACAAAACATTAGACACATACTCAACATCTCAAGGTCCAATCAAAAGGGAGGGAGAGAGGGAAGGACAACAATAACACAAAAGTCACTCCTTTATATAATCACGTATATCCAACAAAAAACACTGCCAAGCATCAACGGTCGAAGGCCTGGCCCCACCGACTCGCGCCGTTGTACATTCACATGACACTATTTGCAGGAGGCTACGGATCCAATATGTTTTTCTACACATGTGTGGTGTAAACCAGTTCTGGATTATTGTCTTCTTCACAGCTGTAAAACCAGCAAACAACATTCTCTTTTGCATTGAACTAATACAGAGACCAGAA